>CATIWM010219605.1:0-34150 GCA_949671775.1 Mallotus repandus
TTTTATCGCTTTTATGCTTTTTATGGTAAATTTGGTATTTTATCATAAAATTCATATTTTTATGGTAAATATATCACCTTTATTATTTTAATATTATTATTTATGTAATTTTTATTTATTTATGAACTCTTATCATTTTTATTGTATTTTTCCTATTTTTGTCATATTTATGCATTTTATGATAAATTTGATATTTTTATCATAAAGTTCACATTTTATGGTAAAAATATCATCTTTATCATTTTAATTTATTCATTCCTGCGTTTATTTATTTATTTATATTAATATTTATGTATTTTTATTATTTTTGTTGCATTTTTATAATTTTTATTATCTTTATACCTTTTTTTGGGTAGAATTGTCATTTTTATCATAAAGGTGATATTTTTATGGTAGAAATGACATTTATACCACATTAATTATTTTCTTTCTGCACTTTTTTATTATTTTTACTGCATTCTTATCATTTTGTTGCCTTATATGCCCTTTTTGGTAAACTTGTCATTTTTATCATAAAGTGGATATTTTTATAGTGGAAATGACACTTTTATCACTTTCAATATTTTAATTCTGCATTTTCTTATTTCTAATTAGATTAATTGCATTATTGTTATTTTTATTATCCCTTTTGGTAAATTTATTATTCTTATCATAAAGTTCTCATTTTTATGGTGAAAATAATTTTTTTTTCATCCTTTTTGTTTACTTCACTTGTATTGTTATTATTTTTATTGCATATTTACTATCTTTGTCATTTTTATTGTTTTCTTTGATGAATTTATTATTTTTATTATAAAGTTAATATTTTTATGGTGAGAATAATATTTTTTTTCACTTTTATCATTTTATTTGCGCTTTTCTATTTTAATTTCCTAAAATCCGCCTCATCATAAAAATCTTATTTTCATAAATAAAAATGATGACTTCGCACCAAAGTACCAAAATTCCAAAATCTTGCATCATGCATCCATTAGCATCCTTGTTTGCTTCTGTGTTTAATTATTCCTTTATTTATTATTTCAATTATGAATGGAATATATTAAATTGTCCTAAATGTGATGTGTGCTTGCATGTATGTGAAAACTAACCTTTATTTTGCAGGTTTATTAGAATAGGTTTATTTTATTTTCTTTTTATTATTTTAATGTAATTAATATAATAGAATTTTTCTGAGGCAATGTAATCCTTAATCCCAATTCCCCCTTTTATTTTTTATTTTGAATGTATTTATTAGAATAGGCTTTTTATGGGTTGTAATCCTTAATCCCTCTCCCCATTTTTATTTTGCTTATTTGCTTGTTTATTTTGATTAGTCCTTGCATGCTTGTGTGCTACGTGCTTACTTGCTCACATGATCATCTACTTGATTGATGAATGCTTGTTTACTCATTTATTTTGTGATGAATGCTCGTCAATTCAACTATCCCGCTCTTTATTTCCAATTTAAATTGACTAATGATTGAGTGTGGTAAAATGCATCATAAAACTGAAACTAGGGTGAAGTAGTGAATAAATGAGCACAGTGTATGATTAGAAACAGGATAAGTAACTCCTACCCCCCCTAACCCAGATTCTCAGGTTATGGAAGTGGATTTTTAATTCACTTTCTCCCGATTCAAATTGGGTGGTGCTCTAATCTACAAAGCCTATTTAGGCAGACCCTCCCACAAACAATAATAATAAATTTTGGTAGATGGTCGCAATTAGCCTGTGTGCCCCGATAAATGCACTGATCCTATCCCGCAAACCAGTGATCACAGGCTTTTTTAGTCTCCAACGGTCATAAAATTTGATGCTCATGAGCTGGACATTGCCCTCATGATTGTGAGCGGCAGTTCGACTGCAAAAAGCTAAAATTCATTAAATGTTGAAAAAGAGAGCTTGGAGAAGTAATTAATGGCTCCAATAACTATAGTATTGATGCTCAAGTTATATAAATATGCTCTAGAGTTTCATTTAGAAGTTACACATTTTGAACATTAAAAATTCTCTCATTAGCATTCATTAAGCATTAACTCTTTTCATCTACCTTTTGTATTTGATTAACTCTTGTGAGAGTTGGTTGTATACTGGAAATATGACTTCTACTTCATCTAATTCTTGGGATAGATTAAAAGGGAAGTGAGTTTTATTTCTAAAGGAATTGGTTTAAGTGTTTAACCATTAAAACACTTGGGATTATGGTTAGAGCTAAGCCTTGTCAAAAGCTTATTGTTGTATGGTTTAAAGTTGATCCTTAAAAATCTTGTAATCTCAGTCTTTGTGAATAAGATTGGTAAGGGAATTAAAAATCCTAACTTAAGGATAAGTTAGGTGGAGATGTAGATTCATTTATGAATGGAACTCCTTAAATACTTGTGTTAGATTCTCTACTCTATTAATCTCTTTTTAATTCTTGCCTAAATCACTTAATTTTGTTTTAAATTCTAAAGAGCCTTATTCACCCCCCTTTGGGTAATTACAATTGGTATCAGAGCTTGGGTTCTAAGTACTTAATTACTAGAATTCAAGATCATGGGCAGTGAATCTCTTAATTTTTCATCTCTTAGACTATTTTTTGATGGTAGTGACTACCCAAATTGGAAGTTCAAGATGGAGTTATATCTAGATAGTGATCCCAGTAGGCTTTGGGCTGTTGTCCTAAAGGGTTGGGAACCACCTAAAGCTACCATTGATGGTGTAGAGACTATTCTTACAAGAAGTTAATGGAATAATGAGCAAAAAGAAGAGAATTACAAGAACAAGAAAGCCATAACAATATTGCTAGCCTCTATGTCAAGAGAAGAAGGTGGCAAAGCTCAACATTCCCAATTCGCAAAAAAAGTATAGGAGACACTTGAGAACCACTTGGGAACCACATGTATGAGTATGAACTTTTCAAGATGAAGCCTCAAGAATTAATAACCAAAATGATTAATCGCCTCAATACTCTTTTTACTACTCTTAAGAAAGTTGAAAAACATTTTTTCAAAGAAGAAGTGAATAACAAGATTCTAAGAATCCTATCTAAGAAGGATTGGAAATCTGAAGTCACTTCAATTGAGGAAGCACAAGACCTCTCAACTCTCTCAACTGATGTGCTCATTGGAAAGCTCCTTACACATGAGCTCACTATAAAAGTAAAGAGAAGATGAAAGAGATGAGAAAGAAGAGAAGAAAAAGGGGATTGCATTGAAGGCTATACAAAAGGCAAGTGAAGATGAAAGCTTAGTGGATTCTAGTAAAGATGATAATAAGATCACTCTGATCACTAAAGGATTCAAGAAGTTTTTGAAAAGATAAGGCTTCATAAGGCAAAGAGACAACAAGAAGTATGAAGGAAAAAAGAACGAAGAGGTTACTTGCTATGGATGCAAGAAATTAGGACACTTTTGAAGTGAGTGCCCCATGCTTAAATTCAAGAACAAGGGCGCAAAGGATAAGAAAAAGGCCTTCAAAGCTTCATGGGATGACTCCTCCTAATTGGAAAAGGAAGAGGACCAATAAGAAGTGGCCAACCTTTGCTTTATGGCTCTTGAAAATAAAAATGAGGTGCCATCTACTTCTCATTCTTATTGCGATGATTTTATATATATATATATATATATATGTAAGCTTAATTGGAAATAGACATTAAGCATTTAATATCTTTGCTATCAATCTTATTCAAGTCAATGACATAGATATTGTCAATTTTTTCACCGCTAAAAATTACTTTATCCTTATCTAAGCTATTAACAAAGCAATTTTTAGGATAGAAAGTGACTTTATTTCCATGTCACACAATTGACTAATAATAAGTAAATTATGTTTGAGACCATCAACAAGCAACACATGATGAATATATCAAAATTGAGGGTTACCAATTTCTTTAATGCCTACTATCTTCCCTTTGGCATTATCCCCAAATGTGACATGAACTTCATCCTTAGCATCAAGCTTATTGAATTGTTGCTTGTCTCTCATCATGTGTCTTGAACATCCACTATCAAGATACCACTTGTTTTTAGCCTTTGTGGATTTAAAGCACACCTATATAACATAATTTAAACATTCTTTTGAACCTAAATCTTAATTGGTCTAAGTTGGTTAGTCTCAAAGTAATCCAAAGGAAGCAATTGCAAGTGTAGTCTTCTATAGAAGCACACATTACTAGTGTGGCCTTTGGTCATGCAATAGAAGCATTCAACATTGGCAAGTCTATTTCTTCCAGGAGCATGTGATTACCTAGTATGTGCAACATGTCTTTTGTGTTATGGTAGTGTAGTCTCCAAAAAGTCTTTTGTGCCTTAGGAGGAGAGTGTGACATGCATTGACAATGGCATTGTCTATTGTGAGGTGATTATGTAATATGCTAAGGAATATTGTATCTAGTGTATATGTAAACATGTCTAGGTTGGGACCTTGTATCTTATGCCTTACCTCTTTGTGTTAAGGAAGGTTGGGTCTTATAAGACTTGCCTTTATCATTTAACACATGAGACATTTTAGCCTTGAAAGCTTGAGTCTTAAGAGGTTTAGAAGTAAAATTAGTAGAATAACATAAGGCTTTAACAAAGTTAATATGAGATGATGATGAGGGAGACACTCCATTTATATATCCAATTTTATGAGTATCCCCATAGATTTTTTAAAAATCAAGAAGACTATCTAAAGTTTCTTTTTCCTTTTTGAATTTAGAACTATAATTCTTTAACTTTAGGACCTCTTTAGAGAGCTTAAGATTTTCATCATTAGCTTTCTTGAGTTGGTCCTCCAAGGAATTAGAAGATTTTAAATCATTTGTAAGCTTATATATATATATATATATATAATTCATTTGAAAATGAATTTTATTTAGAATTCATTTAGCTTATGTTTGGCTCAATTCCAGCAAGAAATTCATTTCATTTCCAAATGAATTCCTAATAGAATTCATTTTCAAATGAATTTTTATTAATAAAATGTGTTTGGTTCAAATAAATAGTTTATAGAATTCATTTCAAATGAATTTCATATTTTATTGTATTATGTTTGGTTCAAATAAATAGTTTATGGAATTCATTTCAAATGAATTTCATATTTTATTATATTGTGTTTGGTATAAATCTTAAATTTAAGTTTTTGTCAAAAATACCCTTTTAAATATAAAGATGTTTTTGAAAATAAAAATAAGGAGGAGTATTTTAGTCATTTAAAAGTATATACTTAAAAATTGTTGAATTCATTTGAAAATTCCAATTATTTTGATAGAATTTGGTTTTGCTATAACCAATTCCACAAATTTATAAATTTGGAATTACAAATGAATTCCATACAAAATTCATTTAAACCAAACATATATCATTTAGATTTGCAAATGAATTCCATAAAATTTTGTAGAATTCATTTATACCAAATACACTCTTAGAAATAAAATGAATTTCTTATTAGAAGTGAACCAAATAAGGGGTGAGAAAATTTTCAAACTTGATCAATGAAATGATATGTAAAGACTACAAAGTTTTTCAAAATGACAATTCTATAAATTGAAATTTCGAGACTTAATTTTTATAAATTCTTTTTCAATCTTGGATTTTATTATCTTCACACCAACTTACATTGTTAGATTTAAAACTAGCTGCTCTCCTACATTCTTATCTAAAAGTTCAAATTCGACTCCTATGCTAGCTTATAATTTTTTATACATCTTATTGTCGAAGGTTGAGTAACTTAATGATATAATTCCATTTACAACAATAATAGATTAAATGTTACATTTTTATCAGTAGTATGTGTCATTACACTTCCGCCAACAAGAAAATTCAGAAAGAGCTGGCAACTTGTACTCCTATTCTATTATACTTAGATATAAATAAAGAGGTTTCCATGTCTTCAAGTTTGTGCCTGTGTATGGTTAACTGGATGTATTTTTGCATATATTATAATAAGTTGAACTATAGGGTGCACTTGATCATGTTACTGAATTTATTATTTGCGTTGTTCAAATTAAACTAATCAATGCTTGTAGGCACTACGTGGAGATCCCTTGTTGCCGCTTGTTAAGTGTACCGGACAAGGAGAACTGCACTTAAGTAGTGAGAGACACCTTGAATGGAAAGGCTTCAAAACCATGTTTATATTGTTTTTTTAGTTTACATACAAACCCTATATAAGACCCATGAAGTGTCATTTAGTGGAAATCCACTAGAGGGCATTTTGGATGTGCACAATTATGGTTAGAGACCATTCTTTCACCATAATTGCTGCCTTGTCAATTCAAAGAGATTATGCACTTGATTACAAATGTGTTTCTAATTTTATGCGAATTAAATCACAGGTCAATTCGTAATTGCATATGCCAAACTTCTGCATTTGGTAAGCTTTTGATTTCTTTAATGGACTAATACAATTGATACAACTCATTTGACGCTACTAAAGAAAATATTGTAGAATATATACTCAACTTATTTTCAATTTAAATAAAATGTTTATGATCACTCCTAAGGTTGACATATTGTAGAAGTTCTTGACTTTGACATATTGTTCATTCATTAATTTAATATGTCTGCTTGTTTGAATTCCTTCTTCTTTTTTTTTTCTTTTTTCAGTGAAAGGAAGTATTGAACTCAAATTTTATGTTCAAATCTTCACTACTTGAATGATCAGTCAATGTTATACCAGGATGTTTGTTATTTATATATATGTACCATTGTCAAGCATTAATTCTATTAGAAATGTTAAGAAGTAGTCTAGTTGATAAGTGTGGTTGGTCCCAATTCAGGTTTAAATCTTATTTAATTTCAAAGTACTTGAAACGTAAAATTCATTTGCAAATCAAAATAAATATATTTTATTTAAATGAAAACTTTGTAAAATTCATTTTGAATTTAACTTTTTAATTTTGCTTTTGGATGATCTTAGTAAGCATGAACTTATTGGACTACCCAAACTCAAGTTCACTAAGGATAAGCATTTTGATGCTTGTCAAAAAGGAAAGCAATCCAAATCTTCCTTTAAGCTCAAGAATGTAGTGTCCACTTCTAGGCCACTTAAACTTATTCACATGGATTTATTTGGTCCTACTAGAGTTGCTAGTTTAGATGGAATGCACTATGCATATGTTTTGGTTGATGATTACTCTAGATACACTTAAGTGTGTTTCCTTGCTAATAAGAATTATGCTTTTAAAGCTTTTAAAAGTTTTTCAAAAAGAGTTAAAAAAGGTTTTTGTATTTCAACTATTAGAAGTGATCATCGAACCGAATTTGAAAATGATTTTTTCAAAACTTTTTGCAATAAAAATGTATTTCATATACTTTCTCTTCTCCGAGAACTCCTCAACAAAATGGGGTAGTCGAAAGGAAAAATAGGACTCTAGTGGAAATGGCTAGGACTATGCTTTATGAGTATAATTTACCTTTATACTTTTGGTCGGAAGCCATTAACACTTCTTGCTACATAGCAAATATAGTCTTTAAAAGACCAATTTTAAATAAAACTTCTTATGAGCTTTGGAACAATAGAAAACCCAAAATCTCATATCCTAAAGTATTTGGATGCAAGTGCTTTATATTAAACACCAAGGAAAATCTTAGGAAATTTTATTTTAAAACTGATAAAGGAATTTTCTTAGGCTATTCTACCTCTAGCAAGGCATATGAGTCTTTAATAAGAGAACTCTAGTAGTTGAAGAATCAATGCATGTTGTATTTGATGAATCTAACCCACTTGATCTTAGAAAGGATTTTTATAGTGTTCATGATATTTTAGATGAGCTTATCAATATGAACATTCAAGATAAGAATGCTAGTAAACATTTGGAGCTAGAAGGTTCTACAAAGGAAGACAATGAGGAGATGCTTCAATCTACCTTGAAGGATGAAATTCCAAAGGAATGGCATTTCAAGAAAGCACATCCTCAAGATCTCATCATTAGTGAAGCTACACAAGTAGTAACTACTAGATCTCAACTTAATTCCATTGTTAATTTAGCCTTCATTTATCAAATTGAGCCAAAAAATGTTGATGATGCTTTGAGTGATGAATTTTGGGTCCTTGCTATGCAAGAAAAGTTAAATCAATTTGATAGAAACAAGGTTTGGACCTTGGTTCATAGACCTAAACATCATCCTATTAAAGGCA
This sequence comes from Mallotus repandus, assembly GCA_949671775.1. Lineage (NCBI taxonomy): Eukaryota > Viridiplantae > Streptophyta > Magnoliopsida > Malpighiales > Euphorbiaceae > Mallotus > Mallotus repandus. Next base: position 8,083 of record CATIWM010219605.1, read on the forward strand.
CCAAATGGGTTTTTAGAAATAAGATGAATAAGCAAGGTGTCATAACTAGGAACAAAGCTAGACTAGTCGCTAAATTTTATAATCAAGAGGAAGACATTGATTATGATGAAACCTTTGACCTCGTTGTAAGGTTGGAAGCTATTAGAATGCTACTTGCATTTACATCTTACATGGATTTTAAACTTTTTCAAATGGATGTCAAGAGTGCATTTTTAAACGGCTATATTGAAGAGGAGGTCTATGTTGAACAACCTCCAGGTTTTGAAAGTTTTGATTTTTTTAATCATGTGTTAAAAATTTCAAAAGCCTTGTATGGATTGAAACAAGCTCCTAGAGCTTGGTATGAAAGGTTGGGTAACTTATTATTAGAGAAATGGTTCTCTAAAGGTTAAGTTGACATAACTTTATTCATAAAGAAATCTAAGCATGATTTACTCATTGTGCAAATATATGTTGCGGATATTATTTTTGGTGCTACTAATCATTACTTGTGTGAGATTTTTCTTAGTTAATACAAGGGGAATTTGAGATGAGCAAGATGGGTGAGCTTAAGTTCTTCCTTGGACTTTAAATAAACCAATGCAAGGATGGGATCTTCATCAACCAAACCAAATATACAAGAGACATTCTTAAAAAGTTTGGCATGGATGGAGCTAAAACTAGCAAGACTCCTATGAGCACCACAACCAAACTCAACAAGGATGAGAATGACAAACTGGTTGATGAAAAGCGTTATAGAGGTATGATAGGATCCCTTCTTTATTTGACTGCAAGTAGACAGGATATTATGTTTGCTACATGCTTGTGTGCTAGGTTTTAATCTAGTCCTATGGAATCTCATTTAAATGTCATTAAGAGATTTTTCAAATATCTTAGTGGAACCTTGCATTTAGGACTTTGGTATCCTAGGAGTTCAATCTTTAAATTGGTTAGCTACTCGGATGCCGACTTTGCCGGTAGCTTGCTAGATATGAAGAGCACTTTCAAAACTTCCCAATTTTTAGGTAACTGCTTAGTCTCTTAGTTTAGTAAAAAGCAAGTCTCAGTTGCCTTGTCCATTGCCCAAGCAAAATATGTGGTGGTAAGTTATTATTGCTCATAAGTCTTATGGCAAAAACAATAACTAATGGAATATGGCATTGATATTGATCAAATTCCAATCAAATATGACAATACAAGTGCTATAAACCTTAGTAAAAACCTCATTTAACACTCTAGAACTAGGTATTTAGACATTATACATCATTTCTTATGTGATCATGTGCAAAATGGTGATATTCATCTTGACTTTGTTGATACAAATCACCAATTAGCGGACATCTTTACCAAGCCTCTTTTTAAGGAAAGATTAAATTTTATTAAGCGTGAGCTTGGTATGATAGATGGTTCTAGCTTGTCTTGATTATGTGTTGAATTGCTTGAATGGTGATTGGGCTTCCTTGATTTTACAAACTCTTGTGCAAACATGTTGTTTAGCTTTTCTTATTTTACATTTAATCTTTTTAATTTAATTGCTCTGGAAAATGTTCTTTTGAACCTTATCATATTTGTGACTTATGATAAATCATTTTTGTTGTTTGTGTAACATTCTCTTTGCATCATGTGTGATTTTCTTAGATTATTAGCTATTTAATAATTAATTATTGAAATTAATTCAATTAATTAATTATTTAAAATCAACAAATTTATTTTACTCATAAAGTTTCCTATTTGCATGATCAATTATGTTAAGTTATAGCATTCTTTTTATTTCTCTCTTTAATCACTTCAATTTATTGCCTCCATTTTACTTGTGATTTTCTTAGATTTGTTGCTAGCTAATAATTAATTATTGAAATAATCAATAAATTAATTATTTAAAAGTTAGCATCTATTCTTGATCTTTAAATGTGAAATCTTATCTCTTAATTTGCTATTTAATGATTAATTGAAATTAATTCAATTATGTAATAATTTAAAATTAGAAAATTCATTAAATTTCACCATTTGCATGCTCAATTATATTAATTTATTGTGTTGATTCTTTTTACATTTGATTTGCTCTTGTTTGCATTTAATTATGCCTTAATTTATTATCGATTTCATCCATAGGGACCAAATTGACAAATTTTAGGGGTGTAATTAAAAATATTTTAAAAGTTCAAGGGGTCATCCGCATTTTCGTCACGAGCTATTGCAAAGGCTGCCAGCTTGTGACATTTTATTGCTTCAATGGTCAGAGCCCCTCACGAGTGATGCTCACGATCGTGAGCTACTCATGAGGACCAACCTGGCAGTCAAAACCACTCAAGAGCAAGTCCACTCTCAAACTCAAGCACCTCCTCAAAGGAAAAGAGCTAAAGGACCTTCTTCCTCTCAAAGTCTTGAAGATGAACCCTCTTGGGTTAGAGCCTTTTTTGATCGCCTCTCTATTGTTGAATCTAACTTCAACAATAGATTTGATCAAGTGGATACTAGGCTTGATCGGTTTAACCATTGCACGGATCATGTAGAGTATGACATTCATCAACTCTATGCCTATCATAATATCCAATGCTCATGGCCTCCTCCTCCTCCTTCCTCTTCTCAAGACCCCCAAGATGGCAATGATGCTTAGTTTATAGTTTATTTTTGATTTATGTTTAGTATCTTGGCTTGTTTAGTTTGTTTTTGTTGCTTGTTTTTGTTTATTCTTGGTTTATGTTTGGTTACCCTTCCCTTTTTGATCTTTGATAAAGGTGGAGAAATTAGTGAAGTAGCGTGTGTTCTTGTTATTCTTTCTTATTTTCTTGTTATGTTTGTCATAAGTATTATATGTTATATTTGTTATATTTTTATCATCGTTATGTTTAATGAAATTTCCTTTTAACATTATTTAAAGTTATCCCATTTATGTTTATTATCTTGTTTATGTCTTCTATTTTATATACTTATGATTGCTCACATTACATATAAATTCTTGCAAGACAATACACATACAATTTATGCTCATTAACATGCAATTTATCCTTTAAAGTTTTGGATATATTAAGGGAGAGCAAATTTTTTTTCATATATTGCATCAATTAAAATTGAAAAGGGGATCTTTCAATTTATTGTTTATCAAATTGATTGTCAAAGCCAAAAAGGGGGAGATTGTTGACCATTTGCATGATCAACTCCTTAGTTTTGACTTTAACAAGCAATTTATATTACTAATGATTTTATTCAAGTGTGTAGGCTTTCATTCAAGGAGCAAGTTATTCATTCAAGTATAAAGATATGTAAAATTTTCTTTAAAGAGGATTTCTATGTGATTTAATAAAGAATAAAAGCCCATGCAAAAACCCAATCAAATTGGATACGATTAGGCTCAAGAAAAATCAAATTTTCATACTACAGGTTACTGCTCACGAGCCACCCTCCAAATTGTGAGGGGGCTCTTGAGTAGCCCCCCTGCAGGCAAGCTTTAAGCCTTCTTTTAGCATCAAAATTCTGAGCCGCTCCCGAGGGCTCCTTACAAGCCTCCAACGGCTCTTTCAGTCTCCAACGGTCAAACCCTAAAATTCATTAAATGTTGAAGAAGAGATCTTAGAGAAGCAACTAATGGCCCCAAAAACCATATTTTTTTTTATGCTCAAGCTATATAAATGTGCTCTAGAGTTTCATTTAGAAGTTAAACACTTTGAACATTAAAAACTCTCTCCTTAGCATTCATTGAGCATTAACTCTTTTCATCTACCTTCTTGTATTTGATTAAATCTTGTGAGAGTTGGTTGTGTGTTAGAAATAGGACTTCTACTTCATCTAATTCTTAGAATAGATTAGAAGGGAAGTGAGGTTTATTTCTGAAGGAATTGGTTTAAGTGTTTATATTAATGATATGCCCTAGGTCAATCATGTATGACCATGTTTTGACTTTGTCATTTTATTAATAAAAAGGCTTTTTCATTATTATTTTATGTTATAATAATTATTTGAATAGTCAATTCTTCCTAAGGTCATCAAATATGTGACTTGATATTAAAAACCTTAGGTTAAATATGAGTTCTATTATGATTTATCCCTAGTAATTCATTATTATTGAAATAATACTGAATTAAGGGTAGTATGGTGTTGATTGATGATTATATTTTTACTAATTATGTATATGAGATATTAATTTAACTCATAGGTACTTGTTTAAGAAATGATGTACTGGATTGACCCACTATAAGAATACTATATAGATAATTGTCATATATAATTCTCATCATAGTAATATTATTTTAGTCCTCTGACCTTAAAATCACCATGGTTTCCTACATAATTATTTTGTATTTTGACACATTCTAACATTGTCTTTAACAGGGTGATGAGATAGATTGTTATTGGATATAGAAAGAGTTATGTGAGGAATGTGAGTGATTGAGAAGGAATTTTTCCTTCATTTATTCTAAGTAAGATATCTGTGGGCCCCTTAATAAGATAGACTGAACAAAATTCATGGCCATGTTGGAATAAATTAATAAAGAGTTATTATTCTTAATCTACTTATAATCAAGAGATAATATGGTTGAATTGTATAAGGATGACAAAAACTATGCCTAATGTTCAATCAAAATATCATGTGACAAAAGGACTATAATATTCATTATAAATTAGGTTATGTCAAATTATCGGCCTTCACATAACTTGGGTAGTTATAATGTCTTGCTAGAGGCCACTTATGACTAGTAGGCCTGAATTGAGATTGCAAGCCCACTACCAATGTTATGTGAACCTATAGGGTCACACACTTGGAACAAGCTATGTGAACCTACAAGGTCATACACTTAGAACAGACCCAGAATGAACATGGGTTTACCAGCCCAGTAAAGACTCTGTGGTAACTAAATAAATAAATAAATTGTTACCTTAAGTAAGTAAGAAATAATTTTTGTTTTGGAATTTGAATCACAATAGAAATAGAAAGGTAATATATGTACCAAAAACATTTTAGTAAGTGAGTAGTTGCCAAAATTGTTTTGGTAACTGAAACCCTATTGAAGGAGTGTATAAATATATCCTTTTCTCTAGGGTTTCACATACCTTTTCATTATACAAAAAAAATTCATTTCTCACCTTTCAGAAAATAAAAACATAGAGTTCTTGAGAAGTGAGACTTTCAAGAAAAGAGTGCTAGTACACACACTCATTTTGGTTTGAGGCTATTCATGTGGATACTTATGGAGGACGTATCCATATTAGAGACGTCTCAATCCGGCCAAGAACATTAAAAGCTCGAGGTAGGGTGTCACTGGAGTGAACCCTCTCTTATCCTTCCAATAATCTTGCCCCTTCTTTGTTTGTGGTAAGATTTTGGAAACCCTAATTAAATCAGTTAATCGAATTACATGGATCCTATTTTGGGTTTATGAATGAAACTTTATTTTTTCGATGCATTTTTAAAATCACGAAACCCTAACAGTTTAACCATTAAAATACTTGGGACTGTGGTTAGAGCTAAGCCTAGTCAAAAGCTCATTATTGTATGTTTAGAGTTGATCCTTAAAACTCTTGTGAACTCAATCTTTATGAATAAGATTGGTGAGGTAATTAAAAATCCTAACTGTAGGATAAGTTAGATAGAGACATAGATTCATTTGTGAATCGAACTCCTTAAATACTTGTGTTAGATTCTTTACTCTCTTAATCTCTTTTTAATGCTTGCTTATATCACTTAATTTTCTTTTAAATTCTAAAGAGCCTTATTCATCCCCTAGGGCAATTACACAAATAATGCAGAAAAAAATGCTCAATTAATTTTTTTAGGTCAAGGAACAAGATTTCAACTATAAATCTCTTTTCCTTTTCCCCTGTTTTGAATCAAACTACAATAGTATAGTGTATCATCAATTTTTTCTAATTTAATAAGTTGCAAGGCACATATTAGTATTTAATTAATAAATTTTTACTGATTGGTGGTCTCTATTGTAAGAATTATAAAAATTTCTAATTCACATCTCAATTGTCATTCATCAATACTTGTGAGAATTTATCAATTTTCTAGCAAGTAATATGTTTCTTGTCAATCAAATGTGGTCTAGTTAGTTTATTCTATTAGGAGAATTATGACGATTTTGAGTTCGTAGTCAATATTCATTGACATTGATTTACAATTTTTTTTGTGGTGAATGCTATGAAAATGATTACTTTTCATTGTACAATTCTCTATATAAAGGCTTTGTGTCAATGTAAATTTTTGCACCGCAATTTTTTGCTTCAATTTATTTTCCATTGGATTGAAATGCCATTTCAATTTGCACTGTAGTTTTTTTTTTTTAACTCCGTCAATTTGATCAACATGTCTACCAACAGCAATAGTGAAATCTCTACAATTGATTCTCTTGAAGATGGGGTGAAGCAATTTACCATCAAAGTCATGCTCATTCGTATATTTTTTATTAATGTCTCTCAAAATCATCAATTAAAAAAAATTAATTTTAATTGATGCTAAGGTAATACTTTTCAAAATATGTTACTTTAAATTTTTTTGTTGAAATTTGAGAATTTAACTAATATAATTACTTATTTGTTTTCAGGGAATCAAAATTGCTGTTTTAACATGGATCAATGCATTTGAAAAGTTTGAAGTTTGTTTTCAAATAGGAAAAACTTATACTATTCGTAATAGTTTAGTTAAAAAAATTAATCCCTCTTTTCTCAATATCCATGATAAAATTGAACTAAATTTTAATTTAAATATCGTAGTTACGGAGCATAAAATAAAGATATTTCCACATGTTTTATCTAATAATTTTAGCTCCTTTAGTGATATTGAAAAAAGTGCAAATGGAGGAAGCGACGAAAAAGAAGAAAAAAAAAATTACATGGAATGGTCATATTACTTAATATTGTAATTGTAATATTTTACATCATAGTATACATGTAAGGAATTATTTAATTTATATTTTTATATTCTTTTACAGATTTTTTAGGTATTGTGGTTCATATTAACCCAATTTTCAAAACAAATAATGGTGGTTGGAGGAGAAGTGCTACAATCATTAATGATAGGTGATTATTTTTAAATTTTTTTTAATTATAATGTCCTTTAATTTAATTATATTTTTTAATTATATATATGTATATATGTACCTATATATATATATAGGTTACAAAAATTGGAATTAGTTTTATGGGATGATCTAACTTAAAATGAAGGAGAAATTATTGAATAATTGGTTAGAAATAGTGAGGAGAAGCCCATTGTTGCATTTTTAAATGTTCATTATTCTATTTACAAAGGTAATTTTATTTTATTTTTTTTTTGAAATTTACAATAGTTGCTTTTAAATTTTAGTTCAAGGTATATGATTCCTTTTTCATTTTATTTAGAATTTACAATAGTTGATTTTGAATTTTAGTTCAAGGTATATGATTTCTTTTTCATTTTATTTAGATGATCTTCAATTGTCTACAAATCATATAACTATACTTCAAATTAATCCAAATATATTACAAGTGGATGAGCTACAAGATTCATAAGTAAATATTTTATATTATTTAGTTGGTATTTTCTTATATTATTGATCATAGACCCATCTTGCTTAATTTTTTTAGGATGCCTCCTTCCCCTAGCAATACAAGACCTTTCATAATTCAAGCCACCTGGTTGACTCATGTCGGCTTCAAACAATGTGTTATTGATAATTGGAAGTGGAAAGGGAATTTTGTTGACACTTCGATTCAGTTTTTTCGTCGGGTTAAAGAATGGAATAAAGATGTTTTTGGCAATGTCTTCTGCCACAAAAGAGATAATTTTTCTAGAATGAGAAAGATTGAGAGCATCCTTGACCATTGGAATTCTAACAACTTGAGACTGGTTAGAGACAATTTAGCTTCACAATATGAGCGAATTCTCCATTAGGAAGAGATTATTTGGTTCCAGAAATCGCGCCTATACTGGTTGAAGTTTGGTGACATAAACACCTCTTGCTTTCACACTTCCATAATTATTAAACGCAAGTACGACAAGATTGATTTGCTAAATTTGAATAGAGAGTGGATTTCTGATCCAGAAGTGATTAAACATGCTACTAGGAAATTTTAGAGCGATCTGTATTCCAAAGAGATTTATCACACGGTCTGTCCATATTAGACGAATTCTTTTCCTAACCTTTCAGCTACAGATATTGATAGTATGAATAAGGAGATTTCCAGAGAAGATGTTAGGAAAGCTATTTTTTAGATGAGCCCCTATAAATCTCCAGGTCCCGATGGCCTCCAACTGATGTTTTACCAAAACTAGTGGAATGTGGTAAGAGATAGCTTGTATAGATTGGTCCATGATTTTTTTGATAAAGGAGTGATGGGTGGCAGGCTTAATGAGAATTTTATTTTCCCTATTCCTAAAGTGCCTAACCCTTCTTCTTTATTGTAGCTTAGACCTATAAGTTTGTGCAACGTGGCTTATAAGGTTATCACCAAGATCATTGTTAGTAGAGTCAAGCCTTTCATGGAGAAACTAGTCAGTCAAACCCAGTGCAGCTTTGTTCCGGGTAGACAAATTACTGATAATGTGATTATTTTTCAAGAAGTTGTCAACTCAATGCAGAGATGGAATCATAAGCATGGCACTATGGTGATCAAGGTTGATTTAGAAAAAGCCTATGATAGGTTATAGTGGGATTTTATTGAAGATTCTCTCCAGGCTAGTGGCATTCATGTAGTTTTAGTGTTCAGAATTATGATGTGTATTAAATCTTCCAGCATGAGAGTGGTATGGAATGGTGAAATGACTGATAATTTTTTACCTTCCCGTGGCATAAGACAAGGGGATTCTATTTCACCATGTATGTTTATTTTATGCATAAAGCAATTGTCCTATCTTATATAGTCTTTAGTCAATTTTGGGGTTTGGAAACCGATTCAGATTAGTAAGCATGGTCCTAAACTTTCTCATCTTTTCTTTGCTGATGATCTCTTGCTATTCTCACAAGCTTTTTTGGAGCAAGCTGATGTTATCTGAAGATGCTTAAATGATTTTTGCACTTCCTTTGGGCAAGGGTGAATAAGGAGAAAACTAGAATTTACTTTTCAAAAAATGTTCATCATCGGCTTGACTCTAATATCTGCAGAAACTTGGGTTTTTCTAGATCGAATAATTTAGAGAAGTATTTGGGCTCTAAAATTATTCAAGGAAGAGTCGATAGGAGAACTTTCAAAATCATAGTTGATAAAATAAAATCAAAGCTTTCCAGATGAAAAGCAAAAAATCTCTCAATGGCTGGTTGTGTCATTTTAGATAACTTGGTTCTCCAAGCTATTCCTATTTATCCCATGCTTTCGGCTAAATTCCCAGCTTTAACCAGTGGAGAAATTGATAAAGTTGTGAGAGACTTTGTTTGGGATTCTTCAAAAGGTGATCAAAAAATGCATTTGGTCAAATGGGATGATGTTTGCAAACCCAAATATTTTGGTTGTCTTAGCCTTAAGAAAGCAAAAGACATGAATAAAATCTTCCTTATGAAACTTGGTTAGAGGTATATGACTAATCCGGATGCTCTTTGGGTGAAGACTCTTCATAGTAAATATGTAAAGTCTTCACAAAATACCAATGGTTTGAAAGCCAAACATGGTTGCTCTAATGTGTGGAGAGGGTTGTGTTCTATTTGGGATTTGATGCTTAATGGTATCTCTTGGAATGTAGGGGATGGGAATTCCATTAATTTCTGGTAAGATAATTGGCTTGAAGGCATTGCTCCTCTTGATTCTATAACATTACAGGATGTTTCTCATGCTGATAGGCAATGTTCTGTGGCCTCCTATGTCTCCCAATATGGTCAATAGAATTGGGGTGATCTTCAGAAACTTCTTCCTTAATATATTTCCCTTTGGATGGTCAATTTTATCCCTCCTGATGTCAATAATGGTCTTAAAGCATTTTTTGGAATTTTTCTCCTTCGGGGAAATTCACTACCAGGTCTGCTTATGATCTCCTTGATACATGTGGTCCTATGGCCTCAAATCCTATGTGGATTAGAATTTGGAAGTGGAAGGGTTCGCATAAGATCAGATCATTTCTTTGGTTGGTTGTCAAAGACAGGCTCCCCACTAGCCTTTTATTCTTCAATCGTAAAGCCATTCCCTCACTAATTTGCTCTTTGTGTGGTTCTGAGGAAGAGTCTGTGTTGTATGCCTTGAGAAATTATTCTGCAGTCACTAAGATCTAGACTGCTCTATTAGCAACTCATAGGTGCTCTAATTTTTTCTCTGACAATAAGTGGGACTAGATCCTTTAGAATATTAGCAATATTAATAGCGCTAGTAACGGTTTGGAGTAGAGGCTTATATTTGGCGTCACTACTTGGTTTTTATGTAACTGGAGGAACTAGTACGTGTTTGGTGATCATGTTATGACCCTAGAAGTTGCTATTAAAGATATCCATATAAGGTGTCAAACAATTTACAATTTTTGAAACCTACTGCCTTAATCTCCTTTCTCTGTATTCTTCTACTCATCGTTCTTCATCTTGGCGTCCTCCTAAGGTGGGATTTGTCAAGCTGAATACTAATGATAGTTGCATTCCTAGCTCTTTGGAGTCGGGTGTGTTAGTATAGATGTGCTCTAGTGCCATTTCTTATAATATAAACGACATTGTACTTTTATCCTTATGGCAATTAAATATTCATTTAAATAAAGTGCTTGTTTACTTGAGTATTTACCCTTCAGCATTATGTTAAAAGAATTTATTATCAAGAGTTGATAATATAAGTGACAAATTCTTTTAGTACATATGCTATAAAATGTTCGTAGTCATAGGATTAATATATGGGTATTATTAATCCATAGACTATCACCTCTATCTATTTTCTTTTATCGGTATATGATATCAATAGTGGGAGGTAGTGAGTCTCATGCTACTTGATATGAGATATCAAAATAGACATGTGGATACTCATGTGATGGGTGGATCAAACTGTGACTTAAGATAAGTGATTGCATGGAAATTCACTTTTTTCAGCAATCAATATCTTAGACATAATGGTGCATATGGTCCTTTGACCTGAGGCGACATGGTTATCCACATATGGTTGGTTAGAGTTTGTTACCGCTTACATACCTGTGCTAGCCATGTATGGGTCTATGGCGTGTGGTGGCTCTAGTCGGTTATATGTAGGGATGAGTGATTGACCAAGATGGAATTCATTACCTGGAGTAAACTAGGATAAGATCCTATGCTATCTAAGTTATTCTTGATGAATAAGTACCTGGCCAGGTCAAACTTGACTTACCCGAAAAGTGTTTCGGTGCTAGAAAGTGTTTCTAGTGTAAGTCATGTTTTATCGAGAATTAAACTGAAGATGAGGTCATATGATTGAGGCAATTAGAGTTTGACTGACCATAACTCTAGCTGATGTCGGGATCTTGAAATGAAGGGACATTAACGACACTCATGACTTATGGAAACTAAATGTGATTAATTGGGATTTTCACATTTAGCTTAGAATGAGTTTCCAATAATAGTAAGAGTTAATATTATTTATTTCTATTGCCATTTGGACTTGAACCTAGTAAGTCACACACATAAGAGTAGCACCGACAATGATAACTATTAATTTGATTATTAATTAAAGTGTTTAATTAATTAATTAAATTAATTGAATTGAATTTTTGCTTGTGCGGGGATCTAGCATATCCCGAAATCTAATTCGAAGGTTAGGACTATTAAATATTAATTTGGACTTCATTTAATATGTGATATTAAATTTAAGGACCAAATTAATATTTGCCACCTTACTACTTTGGATATGGGCCATGAGATGGACCATGTATATGTAGCTTAATGGATAATGGATGGAATTAAATAATTTAGTGTATTAGTGAGAAGGGCTTTTATTTAAGTGTTAAATAAAGCCCATAAATCTAATTAGTGGATGTTGTAGAGATGGGCTCATTTAAGAGTTAAATAAGCCCAACTAATTAAAGCCCACTCATTAAAGGAGGTGCCATATAAGCATAAGTATGTGATGCTCATGCTTGCATGGTGACCGCCTAAGCATATGCTTTCCATGCAATATGATTGCATGAGTGACACCATGACAATGTGTCATAAGCATGCACCTTTAGTTAGTGGAGAATCTCTACGTGCATGAGGTTACTTATTTAATACAAAAGTAAAAAGTAAGTGGAAAATCTCTACATGCATGAGATGACTTATTCAATACTCAAGCTTGAGTTAGTGGAGGATCTCTACACATGAAAAATTAATCTCTAATAAATACACTAAGTTAGTGGATATTCTCTACATAAGAACACTTACCACTTCTTTAGAGAGCTTAACAAAAAAAAGAGAAAATGAGATAGAGTTCTCAAGAGTTGAGACTTCTTCTTCTTCTTCTTCCTTTTGTAAGTGTATGAGTGAGAGATACATGAGTTGTATTTCTTTATAAGTCAATTGTCAACATCCCTTGTATAAGAGTTGTGTAAGTGAAGGCTACATCCATCCAAATGAGGCAAGAAGTCCTACATCATCCAAGCAATGAGAGGAGCTCTAACAAGCTTTTGGGTCACCACAAAGGAGGAACTTACGGGCAGAGATTCTTCAAAGCTAGGAGTCATTCTGATGCCACTTATGTGTTTCAAGCTAAAGGCTTCACACTTGGGGAGCTAGGAGCTTGTAGATTTGCATCAACCATTTTCTAAAGCCTATCGAGTGTGCTACCGACATTTGGAGTTTGTAAGAGTTACTAAACTCTAGATTTAGGTCTCTTGCCATGTCTTTGTGTTTTGGTTATTTTATAAATCTTTGTTTTTGTTGTCTATTAAGCATGCAAGCAGATTAGTTATGTAAATTAAATGTGTTGTGATCTTGGTAGTTTTTGGAATTCTTGCCTTTCATGCAAGGATTACATACTAGGAAAAAGTTTTGAAATTTATCCAAACCGGTTTCGTGCTCACACCACGCTTCCGCTATATTCCGGTGTGTGTAATCAATTCCTTTAGGGTGTTGGGGGTTTGTTTAGAGACTGTAATGGGAAATGGATCCTAGGTTTTGCTAAGGGTTATGGTTTGTGCTCTCTGCTTGAAGCTGAACCGTAGGGAATCTTTATTGGTCTTCAGCTTGCACAGAATAAAGGTTTTCACAAATTGGTAGTGGAATCTGACTCTGTCATTGCAGTTGAAGCTATCAATGGTGTTCATCAACTTTTCGGCAACTGCAGAAAACTCGCCAACTCAATTTCATATCTCATGAAAGGTCATTGGGAAGTTAGATGTATTCTTGCAGATAAAAATTCTAATAAGTGTGCTGATTGGCTTACGAAGCATAGTATGTTTTCTAAAAAAGATGATCTCTATGTTTTCTCTTCTCCTCCTGATAGCTTGAGTAATCTCTTGCATTAAGATAAGAATTGTGATGGCTCCTAGTGTGCCTTGATCAGTTTGTTTTTTGTTGTTTTCTGGCGTTTGCCTTGTGTATCCACCAAAAAAAAAGTTTTCTATCAACTATAAAAAAAAATGAAAGAAGCACTACAAGTGAGTTTAAAACAAGCAATAGAAATGTCATTCAATGTAAGTGATATTTTTAATTATGTTTTAACAATTTTGAATATTTTTTTCTATGATACATATTCAAATCCCTAGAATATATATATATATATATATTCATTCTAAGGACTTGAATGTTGCTTCAAAGCAAAAATATCAAAGATTGAGAATAAGTTTTCTGATTGGTATGACTTTTGCTTGAAATGCACTACTAAAGAGAACTCATAAATATTTGGTAAAAGGAGAACTATTATTCCATGGCAACATAGTCATTGGGAACCCTTCACAATTCAACAAATTAGGGTCAAAAAAGCCAGGAGCTATCTCGGAGGTGTTGCCGCTATTGATGATAATAGATGGGTCATTCATTACAATTCATATCTACATATAAACATTGAGGTGAATATAAAAAATCCTTTATAGTTTAAATTGCATAATCACATTCATCCATTTTAACCTATTACTATATACATCACTCTTTATTTATTTTAATCATCACGATTTAATAATATTTTAAAAAAATAAAAAGAAATATTTTACCACTAAAATTAAATCCTATGACATTTTAATATTTTAAATAGAGCGTTTGCCTCTTAATTATTCCATAGCGTTAATTATTCATTTATGATTAATAAATACAAACTATTAAATTAATACATTTGTCCACCGGGTTCTATTGACCAAATCATAATAGAACAAGTGCACAGCTCTTTTTATTTTATTTTTTTCCTTTGAACTGATTTCGACAGTACACTTAGATTAAAAAAAGTACACTTGAGTGGAATATTGGGCCCAAGTTTTGACACCGACAAAGGAAAAAATTTACCAAAGAAAGAGAATACGTAATATATATATATATATATATATATACACCATTATATTATTATTATTATTCAAATGAAAGTTTTTTAAGGGAGAAATTAAATGAAAGTTTTTTATTTATATAACAATTTAATATTAACTTAATATAGCTATAATTTGTTACAATTTTGATAAATTTTTATTTAAATAATTATATGATATTTTTTTAATATTTTTTTATAATTAATATTTTTCTCAATTCTAAAACTAATTTTATATAAAAAAATATTATGGTCATAATTAATCATAAGATAATAAAAATTATTAGTTATTTTCTTAACAAAAAGTTTATTTTGAAAAAAAAAAGTATAATATATTTGACAATATAATTGGTTTGAGATAATATAACAAAAATAAATACATGTTATTATAAAATTCAAATTATTTACATTTTCAAATAGTATCATAATAATATATAATTTTTTATCAAGCACATTCCAGTATGTATTTACATTTTCAAACAATATCATAGTAGTATATAATTTTTTATCAGGTTTGTTCCAGTATGAAAACTGTTAAATACTAGTATAAGTATATATACAAAGAGCATGATAAAATAGGAGTCCTTGTTAGAGCATATGATGGTGAAAAACCAGTAGATGACATACAACAATATTAAGATGAAAGGTGGGTATCTACTCAGGAAGCTATGTGGAGAATATCTGAATTTGAAATGAATGAGATAAATCCAGTGCTAATAAACCTCCCGCTACACTTGCCAAATAGACAAATGGATACATTTTGGCATAAACAAGACTTACAAAAGATTCTACAATGGGACCATATCCAAATGACATTGCTCACAAATTTTTTTCTTACGTGTGCCACTAATGAAGATGCAAGGGTCTTGTTGTATAGGGAATTTCTAGAGCATTATGTTTGGAATAATAATCAATGAAGGTGGATGAAAAACAAGACAAGAAAAGCGATTGGTCGTATTAATACAACAAACTCGATAGAAGGTGAGAGGTATTACTTAAGATTGTTATTGAGTCATAAGAGGGGACCAAAATCTTTTGATGACTTGCTAACGGTAGATGGTGTAGAAAATCTAACATTTAAAGAATCTGCAATAAAAAGAGGATTACTTGAATATGATTAGAGTGTCTCAGAATGTATGAGCAAAGAAGTGGCATTCAAGATGCCAAGAGAGCTAAGAAGACTATTTGCTATATTATTAGTATATTGTGAACTGACAGACATTAGAAAATTATGGGAAGATAATATAGATGCAATGTTCGAAGATTTCAAGAATAAGCATAAAGATTTAGTGGAAATTCAGATAGCATGTACACTTATAAGTATCCAGAACTACTTACAAAGCATGGGAAAAGATATAAAGAATTATGATCTCCCTCAAATACCACGTAATCACCTATCGCAAGAAACAAACAAAAATAGAGAAATCGTAAAAGAAATGTCAATACAAATCCCCCAAGAAGATATTGATGTAGTAATGAAGTTGAATAAGGAACAAAAATATACATATATAGTCATTCTAAATAGGGTCAACACAAATAGAAAAAGCATGTTTTTTGTTGATGGACCAGGAGGAACAAGAAAGACATTTTTATATCAAGCGTTACTTGCTAATGTCAAATAAAAAGGAATGATAGCTTTAGCAATTGCAACTTCAGGAGTCATGACAACAATCATGCCAGGAGGAAGAATAACTCACTTTAAATTTGGAATACCATTGATCCCTATTGAAACCTCATTGTGTGAGATATCAAAGCAAAGTGCAAAAGCTGAACTGTTGCGTAAAGCAAATCTCATAATTTGGGATGAGGCACCAATGGCAAAAAAATTTACTATAGAAACTATTGATAAGAACCTTAAAGATATCATGAATAGTATGAAACGATTTGGTGGAAAAGTTATGGTCTTTGGAGGAGATTTCAGACAAGTTCTCCCTATTGTACCTAAAGGAACAAGACAAGAAACGGTTAATGCAAGTTTGGTGAAGTCGTACCTTTGGGTAAAAATGGAAGTATTGAAGTTAACTATTAATATGAAAGCCAAATCAGGCAGTTCATTCAGTGAGTTCCTATTGAGAGTAGGAAATGGAGAGGAGCTAACTATAGAAGATGAAAATATACTCATACCAGACAAAATGCTCATACAATATATATGATTTAGGTAATGATTGTGACAAAGCCTTGATAAATGCTGTATTCCCAAATCTAGCAGAAAATTATGAATCAACTGAGTACATGACTAATAGAACAATATTAGCGACAAAAAATGAGTATGTTGACGATCTTAATCAAATGATGATACAATTGTTGCCTAGAGAAAGTAAAATTTACACAGTTATGATCAAGCAGTGGATGACACAAACAGCCATCATCAAGAAGAATTTATGAATACTTTGCTACCTAATGGACTCCCTCCTCATAATTTAGAACTAAAAGTGAATTGTCCTATAATTTTGCTCAGGAATTTAGATGCATTAAATGGCTTATGCAACTGAACAAGGATGGTCTGTAGAAAATTTGATAAAAATGTCATACATGCAGAAATTACATTGGGAGAGCATGTTGGAAAACAAGTAGTTTTACCAAGAATACCATTATCTCCACTTGAAAATGAAGGATATCTATTCCATTTTAAAAGGAAGCAATTCCCAGGGCGCTTATGCTTTGCAATGACAAATAACAAAGCTCAATAACTGTCTACACCTAATGTTGGAGTATATTTACCACAAGATGTATTTTCACATGGACAAATGCATGTCGCTCTATCACGAGGTGTTTTAGCTACAACCACAAAGGTTTTGGTAAGAAAAGGGAGGGAAAAAAGATACAAAAATGACTACACTAAAAATATAGTTTATAAGGAAGTATTCTCTCATAAATGTATATTCAAAAATAGTTACAATTTTAGCATAATATTTAAAATATATATATATTTAAGTAAATTTTATATTTTATTTATATGAATGCTATGTCATTTAAGTGATATATCCAAAATAAAAAAATTACAAAAATTATTATTTTTAAAAATTGTACTTATTTTTAAGAAAATATTATTCAATCGATTAAATTGTAAAGAAAACAAAATTCTATCACAAAACAACTAATCAACCTCATTTCATTAGTAAAGAAAATTATTTTAGTACATGAGAAAATGCCTTGCTGCACAAAAAAAAAAATTGCTGCTAATTTTTTTTATTAAACAAATAAATAAAGAATATTAAAGATCCAAGCATCACAATTGTAATAAGGACACAAAATGTAAAATGTATTAGTAACTTGAATATCATGTTTTTAGTCATCTTTCATCTGCACAAAAGGTTGATCTGGTCCAATAATAAAACACACTATCATGTCTCTAGGAAATATAGCAAGTTGTAGTATATCAAGTCTGGTCAATAATCAATATCTCAGCCCACAACCCACAATGGTTAAAATTAGAAGAATGAGCTCGAAGCTTCTAGAGGCAGTGATTTATCATCAACAGCCATAACTATATCTAGGCATCACGGAAACCATTAGACAGATGGCAGTCATAGCTTAATTTCAGCATTATGCCCACAGCTAGCCTTCTTGTACAACAAGCAAGTTTTGTATATAAAAACCATTCTTGTACAACTTTATTTTTGAGAGAATGAAAATTTATTTTCTCTTCATATTCTTTATCTATTTCTTTTAAAAGTTTTTCATGGTATCAGAGTGATACCGCTCCTATTTCAAAATTTTCTTTTCTTAAGTTTTAGAATTAATGGCAGATAAAGGAAGCAATAACTCAGCTCAAGAAACTCTTGAAGCTACTACCAAAGAAAATAACTATATAAATGATGATCCCTTAAGATTGCTTAACTCGGATCATCCAAGTATGCAACTCATCACTTCACCCTTAATTGGAAGCAATTACCAAAGTTGGAGTAGATCCATCAAGTTAGCCCTTGGGGTAAAGCTTAAATTGGGTTTTATAACTAGAGAATGCATAAAGCCAATAACAGATTTTGGAAAAGTGGATCAGTGGGTGCGAGTGTACCGTATGGTGAGATCTTGGTTGTTGAAATTAATAAGCAAAGAAATAATGGATGCTTTTATCTATACCATATCAGTTAGAGTATTTTGGATTGAGTTAGAAGAAAGATATAGTGAATGTAACGGACCAATGTTGTACCAACTACAAAGGGAAATCAACAACATCAGTCAAGGAAATATGAAACTTGAAAAATATTACACCAAGCTGAAATAGTTATGGGATAAAATAGTGTGTCTCATGCTTGCTCCTTTTTATTATTGCTAAGGAGGTTGCTGATATAACTTCATTAAAATATAGCCATGTTTGTATCTAGATAAAGCAGAGGTGGAAAAGGAAATTGGAGAGGCAGAGGTGGACGTAGAGCTTCATGTTTTGGTAGAGCAGCAGGGAGACAAACTAATATCTAAGACAAAGAACAACCTCATTATGATTATTGTGATTCTGGAGGTCATACTCGAGAAACTTATTTCAAATTAAATGGCTATCCGGACTGGTACACTAATTTTAAGGAGCAAAAGAACAAAGCAATAGCAAGCTATAAGAATATGGCCAACATGGCAGACACTCCAATGTAGATCGATGAAGAATATGCGGACACAAAGGAGGGTACTCAGACTCCTAATATTGTAGCGCTAGTCCAACAAGAGTTATTTAAGATATTGAAGGGAAAAGCTATTTTAGAAAGTTCCAACTAGGTGAATCTTGTCCATTTGAAGAATTATGTAGGTATGAATACAACTTATATTTTTGCTTTGCTTGATAAAATAAAACTTGGTTCCTGGATTATAGATACAAGAGTTAGTAGTCACATATGTGGTGATAAGTTACTCATGAAAAACTTAAAGCACCCAAACCAATTCACTTCAGTTTGCTTGCCTTACGGAACCTTTAAAGAGGTTACTCTTATGGGAAGTGTTTGTGTCACACAAAGATTGAAATTATTGATACCTTATATCTTCCTTGTTTTAAATTAAATTTATTGTTAGTTAAAAAATTAGTCGAAATTGCAAATCTAAAAATTTTGTTTTTTCCGACCCACTGTCTATTGCAAGACCTACATTATGAGGAAATCGTATCCATTGGAAAATTCATAGGAAGACTTTATGTTTTGGATGAATCTAATATCAATGTTGATGTTTTCAAAAATTTCTAAAATTTCATAATGTAAATGTTTCAATTTTTAGTAATTCTATCAAAAGAGTTTTGAAGTGGCATAATAAACTTGGTCACCCTTCTTATCAAGTATTAAAACATTTTCCTTTCTTGCATGATGATTTATAGGATACTGATAGTACCAATTTTCAAAGTTGTGAGATTTGCTATAAATCAAAGCAATCCATATAACCTTTTTCATCCAGTCAGAGGCATACAAAATCCATTTTTAAGCTTTTACATGTTGACTTATGGGGTCCTTATTGAAAACATGGGATTACTAATACTCTTTATATGCTTACTGTTATGGATGACTTTAGTAGGAATGCATGGACCTTTTTGTTGCATGATAAAACCCAAGTTGTCAAAACCCTTCAAGATTTTTTTCAAAATGATACACTCAATACAATGCCAAAGTTAGGAGCATTATAACAGACAATGGCACAAAGTTTACAAATTTGGAATGTCATGATATTTTCAGCTCATTAGGAATTGTTCACCAAAGAACCTGTGCTTACACACCACAACAAAATGGGGTGGTGGAGCGTAAGCATAGACATTTACTACAACTTGTCAAGTCTCTCATGTTCCTATCCTATGTTCCTTCAAAGTTTAGGCCCTATACTATATTAATGGCTACTCATCTTATAAATAAATTACCAAGTCCTATATTAAATTAGTCAACACCCTTTAAAATCTTGTTTGGGTACAAACCCGATTTCAACCAGATAAAGGCCTTTGGCCGTTTATACTTTGCAATAAATGTTAAACCCCACAAAGATAAATTTGAGCATAAAGCTACCAAGTGCATATTCTTAAGCTATAATCCAAGACATAAAGCATATAAGGTGTATGATTTGGATTCAAAAACTATAATTGTTTCAAGGGATGTTGTTTTTGTTGAACATATTTTTCCTTTCCAAGAGTTGTCTTTAACTAGGACTGAAACTCCTTTGCCTATTGTTGATTTACAAGATAAAGATAAAATTAACCTTATTGAGTCAAAACATCAATGCAATATAGAACCACATGAAGACCAACATACTGAAAATTCTCCTTTTCATAGACTTGATATTGATGAGCACATAGAAGACACCAAAATAGCCACTGAAAGTGAACTACCCCTTAGAAGAAGTGATAGAACTAAGTCAAAACCAATTTGGATGAAAGATTATGTTATAAATATGTCCTCTATAAATCTTTCTATGGCTAAGAAATATGAATTTTGTAGTCCTACGTCTCCTGCATAATACACTCCCCAAACCTTTCCATATATCATCTCACCAAAGCTAACCACTACATATATTTATTTTCTAGCAAATTTATCTTGTAGGAACCACAAAATTACTATTAAGCATGCAAAGATGTAAATTAGGTTCAGGCCATGAATAAAGAAGTTCAAGCCCTTGAGAAAAATCAAACCTGGGTATTGACAAAATTGCCAAAGGAAAAGAAAGTAATAAGATCCAAGTGGGTTTATAAACTTAAGCATCACCCAGATGACACCATTGATCGATACAAGGAAAGATTAGTGGCAAAAGGTTACAACCAATTGCCTGGTATGGACTATTTCGATAATTTTTTTCCAGCTGCAAAATTTATTACAGTCAAAATCTTCTTGGTAATAGCTTCTGCAAAGTGCTGGCCTGTTGAACAATTAGACACAAATAATGCCTTTCTTCATGGGCATTTAAAAGAAGAGGTATACATGATCCCTCTAGAAGGCTACAACAAGGCATTACCTGGTCAAGTTTGTAGACTTAGACGTAGTCTCTACGGACTAAAACAAGCATCGTGCCAATGGAACTTGAAATTTTGTGACAAGTGAAGAAGATTGGGTTTCATCCATCATCCAATGATCATTGTCTTTTAATGAAACAAAAAGCATGTGTTTTTGGCACTTTTGGTTTATGTTGACGATGTGTTAATAACTGGTAATTCTGCAAAGGAGATAGAAGATGTCAAATGCTTTCTACATTCATAATTTACCATTAAAGCTCTTGGTCTGGTTAAATATTTTCTTGGTTTGGAAATCGTACAAGTGATTCAGAGACATATATGACTCAAAGAAAGTACATTTTAGACATAATAAAAGATGCAATCCTTCTTGGAGCTAAACCAGCAGTTGTTCCTTTTCCAAAGGGTACACGATTGAAAGAAAATGCAGGGCTAGCACTTACACAGCCAGAACAATATTGGAGATTGATAGGTCAAATGCTTTATTTAAGTCTCACCAGGCCAGATATATCTTATGTTGTGCAATAGTTAAGTTAGTTTACGAATCACCCTTGCTAAGTTCATTGAGAAGCAGCCATCCAAAGGGGTTATTTTTTCTAATTCAACAAACATTGGATTTGCAAACTTATTTAGATGTGGATTGGGTATCCTTCCTTGATTTGAGAAAATCATTAACGGGTTATTGTGTTTATCTAGGGGATGCTCTTATTTCTAGGAAGACTAAAAAGTAGACTATAATCTCAAGATCTTCAGTAGAAGTTGAGTATAGGAGTCTTGCAGCTACTGTCAGTGAATTACAATGGGTGACTTTTGTGCTCAACGATTTTGAAATTCCAGTTAAGTTACCTATCCCTCTGTGGTGTGACAATAAGGCTGCCCTCCACATCACAGCCTACCCAGTTTTCCATGAGCAAACAAAGCATCTTGAAATTGATTGCCACTTGGTTAGAAATAAATATATAGAGGGTTTTGTTTCTCCACAACACATCAACACCAGGCAAAAGATCGCACACATCTTTACGAAAATCGTTGACTGCACCATAGTTTTAATCATTGGTTGTCAAGTTGGGCATGTAAGACTTACACCAAGCTCCAGCTGGAGGGGGGACTTTAGGAAATATAGCAAGTTGTGGTATATCAAGTCTGGTCAACAATTAATATCTTAGCCTATAGCCCACAATGGTTAAAATTAGAAGAATGACCTTGAAGCTTCTAGAGGTAGTGATTGATCATCAGCATCCATAACTATATCCGGCCATCAAGAAAATCGTTAGACAGATGGCAGTCATAGCTTAATTTTAGCATTATGCCCACAACTAGCCTTCTTGTGTAGCAAACAAGTTTTGTATTAAAAACCATTCTTGTACATCTTTATTTTTGAGAGAATGAAAATATGTTTTCTCTTCATATTCTTGCTCTGTTTCTTTTAAAAGTTTTTCAATGTCAAAGTAAAATGCTAACATAATAGATTAACAACTATATCTTGCACGGGGTAAAAAGGCAGACCATCATTTATCGGAAGATCTTCAGGACTTGCTCATCACTTCAGTTGGGATCCTAAAACCACAAGCACACAAATAACGGACGGAACAAATACCAGGACCTTGAAGGAATAAAATACAAATAATATCATGATGACAAACTGATGGAGGACAAGAGCTGCACATTATTTAAATTTTTCCTTTTTATCAGAGATAAAGCCTTTTAATCATAAAAAAATAGATAAAAAGTCTTTTAGAAGTAAAACCAAAAGAAAGCGAAAGTCTTAAAATCAGTGGGGAAGAAACAAAATTATTGAATATGAGTACACTGATTAAAGAAAGCAGAAGAAATATAAATTTTCAATTAAAACTTCAAAGACAAAAATTGCTGACTTGAAATTCAACACCACATAAACCATAATAGTAAAATGGTTATATAAAAAACAAATATTCTTTGTTTTTTTGTAATCAGAAAACTAAGAAAAATTACAGTGCAAGTACCCAACTATAAGAACTGATCTAAAAGACACAAGCAGATATGACAAATTCAACAAATAGAATAACCCATATATTTTTTTTTCTGTATTTTTATTATTTTTTGGGTTTATTCCTGCACTTTTATTTCTACACATTGAATCTCTATATTTTTATTTTATCATATATTGAGTCATTAATTTTAATGTATGGCTAAATAAAAGTGCATTAATTTTAAATTAAGAACTCAATTTATGGCAAAATAAAAGTATATGAACTCAATGTATGAAGAAATTAAAGTATAGAGATTCAATTCATGTAAATAAAAGTGCATGGAGCAAACTCAGAAAATAATAAAAGTGCATGAAAAAATATGGGTTATTCCTTCAACAAATCATATGCATCTTAGTTCAAAAGATGAAAAGGTGACGCTATCTGTGCATAGGACTACGATAAGAAGAACAAAATGATCTGTTATAGAGCAAACCCAAGCAAATAATTTGTTACAACGCCGAAGAATCGTTGCATATGCAAAACAAATCTGATGATTTGTTACATAGCAAATAAGTGGGTACAAATACAATAAGAAGAAGATAATGGTAGTCATTACAGTTGCTGATGTATGGAGTTCAGGTAATGCTGAGGGCGCTTGTGAGTAAGGGTGAGCATTAGTCGATTTTAGTTCAAACTGAACCAAAAACCGACCAAACTGAAAATTAAAAATATATAAAATTTTAAATTAAAATTGAACCGAAAATATACTAAAATTGAATTAAATAAAACTGATTTAATTCGGTTCGATTCGATTGATTAACTGATTTATCAATTTTATTTTTTGAAATAATTTTTTAAATTTTTATTTATCAATTTAATATTTTTTTTGTAAAATTTATTCATTAATAATATAACTATAAATATTTTTTTGCTTATAATCTTAATATGTACACATATTTTTTTAAATTAATATATTTTATATAATATTTTATTATATGCATAAATATTTCAGTTTTCTGTCGGTTTCAGTCGGTTAGACCCTAAAATCAAATCGAAAATTAAAAACCATATTCTGTCACCAAATAAATTAAATCGACTGAAATTTCACTCACCAACCAAACTGATGACCAAAAACAGTTTAGTTCGGTTGGTTTTTGCACACCCCTACCCGTGGGGGTGATGGCCTAAAATGCTGGAATGTAGGTGGGGCCATGGGCGGGCAAGCTGAATAACAGAAGTGAGTCATGGCATTTCTATATCTTCAAACTTCAAGCTCCTTCAACTTCGGTCTGCCTTGGCCTCCAACTACAAAAAGCCCAAATAAATCCGTTGCATAAAGGAAGTTAAATAATCAGACATACATCACAATGTGGCCCATTATTAATCATTTTACTAATGAATAAGTAAATTTAATATTATATTTATATTTAATCATTTTACTAATGAATCGGAAGCTAAATATTATATTTAAGTAAATTTAATATTATATTTATGTGGACACTATGTTATTTAAGTGATATATTTAAAATAAAATAATTACAAACAAAATATTATTTCTAAAAATTGTACTTATTAAAAATTAATAAACATAAAAAAATGAAAAAAAATTATGCCATAATAACAGTCAAACAAATTAAAACCACGTGCGAAGTATGTGGTGAAAACTTGTATATATATATTGACCAAAAAAACCTAGTACATGTATTATAGTGAAGAAAATCAAATAAAAAGCTCTAAATTAATGTACAGCCCATTAACCAAAACAAAACTTGAAAATCTCTACATTAATATGCGGTCTACATTAATATATGGCCCATGCACCAGAACAAAATTATGGGAAACAGTATTAAGAACAAGTTTTCTCTAGGTACTTCTTTCTCTCCAAAGTGCCATATCCTTTGATATTCATCTTTTTTCAAGGGGTTGGATACTGGTTTTAACCAGTAATCCTCCTTATGTTTTCTTTGTCTTTGTTATTGATTATTATTAAATAATATGATGTTCATATATCAGTATATCTTGATATTGCTGTTGATATTTTGGTGTAGATGGATTGGCTTCCACTGCTTCTTTTGGATTGTTTAGATTTACCAGGGTGCCTTAGTTCCTCTGAGTTTCAATTCTCAACAAGATCTAAGGGTCTCTGATCAAGAAGGCTTAGCAAGGCTCCGCAATATCACTGTCCATTCACGGGTTGATGGAGATCTTGTTCTCTCTGAGGATCGCCGAAGCTTGGTTGGCTTAGTGTGGTGGTTCCTTTTACAAATGCCGATTGGCTCAATCAGGAAGTTTCTCTTGCTTCCTCCTTTAATTCCTCTGTTATGCTTGCAGCTGCTCCTTCAATGTCTGGAAGTAGTTATCTTGTTTAGTCCAAGCTATAGACAGTTCAAGCAGCTTCAGCTTCAAGTCGCGCGCCACCTGGCTGCTATTGCCGCCGCCTCTATATGGTTGTTCATCTCTTCTTCCCAGCTAGCTAGGGTTACAACCCTAAAGTGGAAGAATTATGTAAATGGCCTTTTCATAATTATGGCCCTTTTACTCTGTCAAGCCTTAATACGTTGGCCCTTTATATGTATTATTTCATAATCTAATTTTTTTTTTTTTTGTTCAAAAAAAAAATATGGCAAACAGTGTCCACTATCAACTTCAATATATGCACATTCTTCTGTCCTTCAAGTCTAATACTAAAACAAGAAATAAGGTCTAACTATGGTAGCTTTTTTTTTTTTTGGATTTTTCTTAAAGGCTCTTTTTTAATGTCATTAATTAAAATACTTCAATTTTTCATTATTTATTAATTTTGTCCAACTTAATTACATTTGCATTTCTTTTAATCACAGGAGTGCTCATTTCTTCCTTTTTACTTTATTTTTCCTCTTTTTTAATTTTATTTTTTCTCATT
>CATIWM010219677.1:0-11116 GCA_949671775.1 Mallotus repandus
CTTGATGCAATTGTTGGTTTTGATCCAAAAGACTACGAAGCAACAAAGGAAGCTGCTAAGTTTATACCTGCGGGTGGGTATAAACAGTTTCTAAAAGAGGATGGACTCAAAGGAAAAAGACTGGGAGTGGTGCGAAATCCATTTTCGAACTTCTACAACGACTCAACTGTCCTGTCAACCTTTGACCACCATTTGCAAGTTTTAAGGTACATATTTAACCGTGAGTCAAGCAAGTGTCTTGTTTGTGGTATCAAATTGCTGCTCTGTTTTGCGCTGTTGATTGTTTGATAGCATCAGCATCAGTGTTGTAGTCTTGGATTATTATATGTTAAACTAGCTTGCAACTGACACTGACACAATCATCGACTTTTTTTTTTTTGGTTGACACAATTGTGTTGTATAAATTATAGGGAAGGAGGTGCAACTGTGTTGGACGATCTGCAAATAGCGAATGTTAATGTAATTATGGACTCCAATCAAAGTGGTGAACTACTTGTGCTTCTAGCTGAGTTTAAACTGACAATTAATCAGTACCTTGAGGAACTTACGAAATCTCCTGTTAGATCACTAGCAGACATCATCGCGTTCAACAACAATAATCCTGATCTGGTATGTGAACCTGAGTTTAGTGGATGCTGTTGAAGGAGTTCAATTAGACAGAGTAACTTGGTGCATATAATTATATACATTAAATTCATACTTGATTACATTCGATTATGGTCCTTCATACTTGCAGGAAGAAATGAAACAGTACGGGCAGGATCAATTCATTGCATCAGAAATGACAAATGGGATCGGAGAGGAAGAAATTAAGGCAGTGAAGGTAATGGAGAAACTGTCAAAAGAAGGATTTGAGAAAATGATGAAAGAGAACAAGTTAGATGCAATGGTGACACTTGGTTGGAGGGCTTCTACAGTTCTAGCCATTGGAGGTTACCCTGGAATCAGTGTTCCAGGTGGGTATGACAACAAGGGAATGCCATTTGGGATATTGTTTGGAGGATTGAAAGGCATGGAACCCAAGCTGATTGAGGTTGCTTATGCTTTTGAGCAGGCAACATTGTCACGCAGGCCTCCTTTTTCTACTCACAGTTGCTTATTAGACTTGGATGATGAAAACCAACGAAATGTGAAAAATGCTCTACCTTGATCTTGATTTTGTTTAACCACAGCTGAAGATAATTACAAATAGTGGACATGGTAAACAAATCGATGAAAAGGAAACTGCTTGTAAATTTCAAATTGAACTTTTGGCTCTCTCAGTTTTTGTTTTGCTAATCTTTAATTTTTTTTCGAAGAGTTAAGCCATTTTTCTGTTAAGTGTTATATAAAAAAACTAAAATATTATTTAAAATTATTTTAACTATAAATATAAATGATTTTCTTACTATTTTACATGTAATTCCATTAAATACATAAATTTCTCACTTATTAATGATATAGTTTATAAAAAATGAAATGAACCATATCACTAGTGTTTTATAGTTAATTATAGTTTTTACCGTTTAGAAAGACATTTTAATCTTTTTATATAACATTTAACTAAAGAAATAGTCTAATTCTAGCAGAAGCTTTATTTGTTACTGGAATAAAAGTTGAGGGTGGCAAAAGTTCGATTTTGAAAGAGGAAGATACGTGTTAACTAGGTCCAACATAGAGAAAAAATATAATGTGCTTTATATTTAATTATTTTTATATTTATTATAAAAAATTATATTTTATATATTTAAATCAAAATATTGTATTAATTAATTATAATAAATGATGAATATCAATGAAAAATTATATGCTTATTTTGATAAAAATGAAAACAATTATAGTTAAAAGTTGTAAAAAATATTTTTGGTTAAAATTAATTATTAGGAAGGAGTAATATTTTTTCATTCCTTAGTAATGTGGTAAAAAAGTGATTTAAAAAAAATTAAAAACATGCACGCTATGGAAGAAGGAAAAAGAGAGATATTTGATCCCTTGTAGTGAAAGAGAAAAGGTGAAAAAGAGAACATAAAACTTAGTTTTGAAGTGGATAAAGATAAAAGAGAGAGAAAAATTAATTTTGAAGTGGTCTTTTTAACCTATGATAATAGATCACACATTAATTATATATATACAATTATTTAAGCGGTAGCAAGAGTATGTTTATTAAGGCGATTAGATCCATGCAAACTTAAAATTTAAGGAGCTGTTATTTAAAAAAAAAAATTCAAGGAGCTAGATATATATGAAATTAAACGAACTAAAGATAAAATTAGCCCTTGAACTTGTAGTGAAGGTGTAAATAAACAGAATCAATTTTTTTTGACAAATTACTCCGAAACTTCTATTGCAGGTCAAATTACTCCAAATCTTAATCAAATCATGCGCATGTAATTTTTTTTTTTTTAACCAAAAGAGAAGAGGCCAGTGGGATTCGAATTGTCATCGGTGTCTTTTTAAGTAGAAGGCTTGTCACCCAGGCCAAGAGACCTGGGTATGCACATGTAATTCACTTCTTATAAATACATGAAAATAATAAAATCTTATTTATTATTTATTTTCTTTTTCAATTGTTATTATTTTATTTTCTCTAATTATCAAAACCTATCATACTGTAAATAAATCAAAAGTATTCCTTTAGATTTCCATCATGCACCTTCACCACCACATCACCATCATCCACCATGGCCACTGTCGTCCACCATGGGCATCAGTTTTATCGTTCCTCTTCAAATTATGCCTAAGAATTGGTTGTTATCCCTCTTTGAGGAAATCCCAAGAACAAAATTGAACCTTGAATCTTAATTATTTTGCTTTTGTGCTTTGATTTTTTTTTTTACTCACCCTTCCATCAATACAGGAATAATAGACAAAGAGTGTAACTCTAAACATGGTATGTCCATGAGAAGGTGAGAGGGTTGGACGACGCCCCAAAAACTTATAGCTTTCAAGAGTTGGTAAGATTTCTTTGTATTTTTTTCTTGTTGGGTTTTGAAAGGGAATGAATTGAAAAGGGAAAACATAAATATATATTTTTGAATTTGCTACTTTTTTCTCAAAAGTTGTTATGGAGTAATAGTTCTTGGATTTAAGCTCATTTCAATTCCCGCATTGTTATTATAGCTAATTGATTGTTTTCTAATTTTGAACTTTTATTCTGACGTGATTTTACTTTCTCACCAAAAATTGGGGTTTTGAGTTTTATACTAGACTGTGAATTTGAATTTATGATTGTTGATCTGAGATAAAAATCAGTACGGGTTATTTTGAATTCAAGGTGGGGACCTTGATGATAGGTGGTGAAGATGGGTGGCAATGAAGACTTTAAGAAAAAGAAGGCAACAACATGTTTTTTTGTCAAAAACAGTGTGGTATAGTGGAGTTTGATGATGGTAATGATGAGGATTGCGAGCACCATCTATAACAGTTATCAAACATTGCAATCTGGAAGAACAATCCCAATAAAAAAAAAATTTCCAACAAAATTCTGAAAATAATTTTATTTTTGATTTTGTTATCATTGTTGGTAGCATGTTAACATTGTTGTTGTCGTCGTTGTTGGGTGTCGATGATTGATGGACAGTGCCAAGGATGATGGCTTGATGAAGATGCGAAAGTAGAGTTTGGATTTAATGTAGTGTTTTAGTTTTAGTTAAAAAAATAATAATTACTGAAGTTATTCTCTCTCTATATAAGAGTTTGTTTATTCACTCTATATGAGAGTTTTCTTTTGTTTTACTTTCCCAGCTTTTCAATATGAAAGATAGGTTAGCTAACTTGGCTCTTTCCACTGAAGAAGATTCTGCGCGCTTTATTGATTGAATCTAATAATGAGCAATCATTAGATAATCAGTTTCATCTTTGTTTAACAGGTCGTTTCTTGACTTCAAAAAATATTAATTTTTAGGCTATGCGTAATCGTATTACTGAGATATGGCAACTGGTAAAGGTATCTTCATTAAAGATAGAGCATCAAATTTATTTTTGTTCAGGTTTTTTCATGTTGTTGATTTGAACCGAGTTTTAGAAGGCGACCCATGGTCTTTTGACAATCATTTGATGTTACGCCATAAGTTGAATCTAGATGAAAATCCTCTCCAGGCTGATTTATAGGTTGCCAACTTTTGGGTTCAAATCTATGATTTACCCACAGGCTTTATGTCCATGAAAGTGGGCTACCAACTTGGCAATTTCTTGGGTGAGTTTTTATGTTATTATGAGAATAATAATCTCAGTCTTTGGCATCAGTAAATGAGAATTAAGGTTCGGATTAGCATCAGAAAACCTCTAATGAAATGCAAGAAGATTGCAAAACCAAATGGAGATTGCACACTTGTTCATTTTAAAATATGAGAGGTTACCAAATTTCTTTTTTGTTTGTGGTTTGCTAGGACATCTGATAAATTTTGTGATAAACTCTTTATAAAAAATCCTTTTGAGATTTTGAAGGAATGGGGACCTTGGTTTCGTGCACCTCTCCGCTGCTTGTCTGATCAGACTGCTAGTCGTTGGCTTCGTTCAGAAATAGGTGATAGCATTGTTCCAGCTACTGGAGGTTTCCAACACACTGTAGAATTCAAGGGTTTTAAATTTCAAAAAGAAAGGATAATAGCTGCTCTGAATTTTTAGCCTTAAAGTCAATTTTTTATAGGGGAAAATCTCCAGCTCTTGATTTGTTACGATCACATGTAACAATAGGAACTTTTTAAATTGCAAACTCTAAAGACTCTACTTTGCATTCGGATTTAGGCTTTGAGGAGCATGCAATTCTTATTGTTGATGATAAAAAAGACATCATTTTGGGCTTGTTGGAAATACCTCTGTGGACACTATGCTTATTGAACCTTCATCTACAAACAGTGCTCTTCCTGTTATTTTGGAGCTTGAAGTTTCAAATAATGTCTCACTCTTCTATATTGATGGGACCTGTTCCATAGGCCTGTCGAAAATACTGAATCTCTTAAGTTTGAACTGCCAAGGTTTGGGAAATCCTCGTACAGTTCATACAATTAGAGAGATTCTTAAATCTCACCACCCTAAAATTGTTTTCCTCATGGAAACTTGTATAATTAAGTCACACAGTGGAGAGTTATAGGGTTCAGTTTGGTTTTTCTAGTAAATTTGTTGTGAGTAGAATTGGTAGAGGGGGTGGTTTGGTTGTTCTCTGGCAATCTCTTTTGCAATATCACTTATTTCTTTTTCTGCTTATCATGTTGATCTTGTTGTTCATGACAGCCCTTGAGTTTCTTGGCATCTTTCATGCTTCTATGGATAGCCTGACAGATCTTAGAAATTTAAATCCTGAAATCTTATCCAGAGTCTTCATTCTACTTCTCCATGATCGTGGTGTGTTATAGAACACTTCAATGATCTCCTGAGTCCTGTTGATAAATAAGGTTCAGCTCCTCATCCAAAATGGCTTTTTTGGGGGTTCATATTAGTCATATATGATTGCTCTCTTTAGGAACTTTAATTATTGGGTGCCAACTTTACTTGGGAACA
This sequence comes from Mallotus repandus, assembly GCA_949671775.1. NCBI lineage: Eukaryota > Viridiplantae > Streptophyta > Magnoliopsida > Malpighiales > Euphorbiaceae > Mallotus > Mallotus repandus. The sequence goes on from CATIWM010219677.1 coordinate 5,479, forward strand.
TTGTTGGGGTTTAGGTAGTTAGGTACAAGAACGCTTTGATCTGGCTTTTGCTTCTGATAGCTGGCTGTATCTTTTTTAAATTTGTAAGTTATCAGCTCTTGTTTCTCCAGTTTTTTTATCATAAGCCAATGCTCATTTCTTTATATTTAGCTACTTCGAAAGTCAGGCTTTCTCACTTTAAGTTTGAAAATTATTAGTTTTGGGAATCGGGATTTCATGGTGTTGTTCATCATTTTCTTAGCTCAGTCACTACTTATGATTTTCTTTAAAAACTTGATGCTTGCTCTTTGTTCTTATCTAGCTGGGGGCAAAACTTTTCTCTTAACTTTAAAACTCAGATTAAAGAGCTTAAAGCTAAAATTTCAAGAATCGCGGAATTAATTAACTGATGAAACTTCGGTGAGTTTATATACAAATCTTTGCCAATAATTATTAACTACTCTTGAACATGAAGAAGTTTTTTAGAAGCAAAGTTTAAAAGTCCATTGGTTAGCAGAAGGTCATGCTAATACTTGATTTTTTCATGCTTCGGCATCTAACAAGAAGAGAACAAATAAAATCATATCGCTTGGTAATGCTTAAGAAGACCTGGTTAACTCTCATCCTATTATGTCTAGAAATGTTAATAACTATTTTGTTGAGCTTTTCAAAGCTGATTCTCCCATTCAATCGAATTTTTTAGATGTCGTAGATAGAGTGGCTTCTCCTGCAAATAATGCCATTCTCATAGCTCCATTTTCCTTTAAAGAATTTTCTACAGTCATTAAATAAATGAAAGTTGACTCAGCTTCGGGTCATGATGGGTTAAATCCAGCGTTTTATCAACACTTTTTGTCAGAATTAGGGCAAGATGCGTTCAAGTCATGTTCTACTTGGTTGAACTGTTCTCAATTCGTTGATAATGTTAATTCCACTAATATTGTTTTGATTCTGAAATGTGAAAGCCCTAATAATATGAAGGATCTTTGGCCAATTGCTTTGTTTAATGTAATTTATAAAATTATTGCTAAGGTCCTGGTTAATGGGTTAAAGATAATTCTTCCTTATCTTATCTCATTAAATCAGTCTACCTTTATGCCTCATCGGTATATACAAGACAATGTTATGATAGCTTTTGAAATACTTCACCATATGAAAAAAAAGTCTAGAGGTTCGGTTAGTGAGGTTGCCTTGAAGCTTGATGTTAGCAAAGCATATGATGGGATGAGCTGGTCCTTTCTCTGAGACATAATGGTTAAGCTGGGTTTTGATGAAATTTAGATTAATTGGATTATGCTTTGCATTTCCACAATTTCGTACTCTGTTCTCTTGAATGGTAAGTTGCTTGATCCTATTGTTCCTTCTAGAGGCTTGTGTTAAGGAGACCCAATCTCTTCGTATATTTTTATTCTATAGGTTGAAGGACTTCCAACAGCTATCAATAAATCAAAGAGGGTAAGGCATATTTATAGTTGCAAAATTTATTAAAGAGCTCCCAGTGTATCTCATTTACTGTTTGCATATGACAACTTTCTTTTCTTTCGAGCCACTGTTGACGAAGCGAGAGCTATGAAATCTATTCTTGTGTCTTATGAGAAAGCTTCTGGATAAGCTATTAACTCTTAGAAATCTAGTATTCAATTTATCTCTAATGTTCGAGTAGATAAACAACATTAACTCCAATATATTTTAGGAGTTTTATCCTCCCATAATACAAGCCATTATCTTAGTTTTCCTTCTCTAATCAGTAAGTCCAAGAAAGCTATCTTTTTTTTCTTAAAGAACGACTTTGGAAGAGGGTACTAAATTGGTCTAGTAAGCTCCTTTCAAAAGCAGGTAAAGAAGTTCTAATTAAAACTGTAGGCTAAGCCATTTTACTTATTGTATGAGTACCTTCTTTCTTCCTGTGTGTGAGGAGCTTTAGCATATGCTTAATTCTTTTTAGTGGGGCTCAAAAAGGGATTCTTTAAAAGGTATTCATTGGCAAGGTTAGCATTCTCTGAGTGAAAGGAAAGAATTTGGTGGTTTAAGATTCAGAGACCTCCATGGTTTTAACTTGGCTCTTCTTGCAAAGCAGGTTGGAATCTTGCCTTTAATTCACACTCGCTCACTGCCAGAATTTTCAAAGCTAAATATTTTCATAGAGGTTTTTTTTTTCTATTTAGAACTTGGTGCAAATTCAAGCTTTATTTGGTGAATTGTTTAGTGTTCCAAATCTGTGCTTGAGGAAGGTTATCATTGGTGTGTTGGTAATGGTAGAAGCATATCTTTCTGGTTTGATCCCTGGGTTCATTCTTTTTCTTCATGTAGGCAACCTCCTTTGTATGATGATAATAATAAGGACTTATGGTCAGTGATTTTATTCTTCCCAACAAAACTTGGAATCTTCAGTTTCTCAATCAAAATTTTCCTATGGAGATTTCAGCAGCCGTCGCTTCAATTCCTCTTTCTTTTCAGGATTCTCCGAAATAATTAATGTGGAAATATACCAAAGATGGCAAATACTTGGTTAAGTTAGGCTATTGCCTGTTGATGCAATTATCTCATTCAACACTTATTAACCCTCTTCCTTGGAGTAAAATCTGGAATTTATCATTACCACTGAGAATTAAGCATTTTCTTTAGTGTCTCTACAACAATACTCTTCCTGTTCGAATTCAAATTTTTCATAAAGATATTCACACACCTTTATCATGCATTCTTTGTGAATTACATGTTGAGCATTTATGGCATTTATTCTTTGACTGTCCTTATGCTCGGGCTGGTTAGATTTCTTCTCAGTTGCATCTTGATCTCTCTTCATCAAATTCTATTCAGTCATGGATATTTCAATGTCATAATTTGCCAAAGGAACTCCAGAACAGATAGCTATCATTCTCTAGTCGATTTGGAAATAACGAAATAACAAACTTTAGAATCATATTTTGCTTCCTCCATATAAAGCAGTTTCATTAAGCTTTGAATTTGTACGTGAATGGGAGAAAGCAAAATATATAGCAGTTTCATTATGTAAAATGACTCATTGTCAACCAAGGTCTTCTAGCATGTCTCGTTTAGAATGGCAGCCACCTGAGCATGACTGGCTGAAATGCAACATAGATGCTGCTATGATCTCTATTGTGAATAAATCTGGTATTGGCATGTTGATTAGAGATTCTAATTCTACTTTGGTTGCTGGCATAATTCTTTCATTTCCTATTCTTGCCTCTGCTCTTAAAGCTGAAGCACTGGTCTCCGTGAAGCTATGATTTGGTGTCGAGAGCTTAATCTGGATAAAGTGGTTTTTGAGACTGATGCTTTAGTTGTGGTGAACTCTTTTTATGCTCAAGTTCAAGATATTTCAGAATTTAGTACGATTATTTTTTATTGTCAGGCTGTTGCAACTTCTTTTTTGAATTGTAGTTTTCAATTTGTCTCAAGACAAGCTAATGGTAGTGCTCATAGTCTTGCTGGAGTACCTCTTTCTCTTGTCCTTTTGATTTTAGTTCCCTTCCTCATTTGCTAGATGATGCTTTGCTAGCAGATCTCTAAGTTAATAAAGCTTTGTTTGTTTAAAAAAAATTAGCAAATAAAAATTAGTTTTTTTTTTTTAAATTTGTAAAATATTAATATGTGAAGTTTAAAGGCTTATTTTTTATTAATAAAATATTTAACTCACTTGCTTATGTTAGATTTGCGTTACATGCATTTATCTTGATAAAAATTTAGATCGATTTGGCCTTTAAAATAATGTTTTTGACTTATTTGCTGAAAACATTAAAATTTAGTCTATTTGAACTTTTGACACAAGTTCAAGGGATAAATTGACCTTTACTTTGAAATTAAACTCTAGGACCCTAAAAAACAACAAAAAAAGATCAATTTCCCCTAAATTATTCGACGAAGACCATATTTGTCTTTTCGTTACCTTTTGGACCAATAACTACTAAACTACCCAATAAAGGTCAAATTAACTCTAACAATTATGTTTGCCCTCTTGTTGTTTGACAGGTAAACAAAAGATCCCCTAAACATTTACAAACATTTCCCCAACAAAAACATAAATTTTTTAAATTATATTTAAAAACAATTTTTTTATACTATATAAATTTAATTACTTAATTTTTGTTTTTAAAATTATACTTAACACACACACATATATATATATGGGATAATTGTTATTTCTTCCATGTGTTTTGGTCTAATACACTATTTTATCCCCGATATTTGAAAAAATATTTATTCATCTCTAACATTTGCAATTCGTGTACTATTTTATCCTTGATATAGGGACTAATGAGTGTTAACTGTTGCAAATGTCAGGGATGAATAAATATTTTTTCAAATGTTAGGAATAAAGTAGTGTATTAGGTCAAAACACAAGAGGAAATAGCAATTCTCCCTATATATATATATATTGAAAAAATAATTTATTGTTAATTTAATCTTAGTTTATTATTATATTTTTTATTACTTTAAAATAAAAATTTTAAAAGCTAATACTTCATATGCATATTTAATTATACATTTATTTTTCCTAGATATAAATATATTTGTGTTATTATATTAAAAAAAATATATTTTATGCGTAATTAAACTTAAGTATTCATACAATATATTGTGAATTCATTAAGTTTTATATGGTATGAACATAGTTATAAATATAATTTAAAATCTAATTGATTAAATAAGTAAAATATTTGGGAGGTTTTTGTAAATATCTAGGGAGTCTTTTGTTTATTACGTATCAAAAAATAAGGGGTTAAGTGTCATTTTCAGGGCTAATTTGACCTTTATTAAATAGTTCAGTCACTAAATTAGCTCAAAAGGTAACTGTAAGCACCCAATTTCGGGATGACTAGAGCATAAATGCGATAGAGGACCCGATGATGAAAATAGACTGTGAAATTAGATTTATTGGTTTAGAATTAAATTGTAAATTATTTTTAAAATTTATTGTAAATTTTATTCATTTATTTATTTATTTTTATTATTATTATTATTATTTTTTTTTAATAAATTTTCAAAAAAAAAAAAAAAAAAAAATTTAGAAGTGGGCCGAAGTTGGCCATTTGGCCAACTTCGCCCAAATAACTTTCAAAGGAAGAGTCCATTTTTACATCTTTTAGTTTGTTTGTTTGTTTGTTTGTTTTTTTTTTTTTTTTTGAAACAGATTTCCGACCGGAAATCTGTATGTCCGGTCGGAAATTGAACCGAACTGATTTTTTTTTTTTTTTTTTCAAAAATTTGTTTATTTATTTATTATTTATTATTAGATTTTGATTAGGTTGTTTTGATAATTATTTTTATTTTATTAGATAAATGTGTAGATAAAATTTATTTATTTTTTTTAGATAAATAATAAAATAATTTAATTAATTTTTATCCTGTAACCAATTTAGGGTTACAGGATGGTGTCTTTATAAATACGTGATTTTCTTTCACGTAGGGAGGAGGTTTTTTTTTTTTTTGGGAGGCTAGGGTTTTTCACTTTTCTTTTCTCTCCACCTCTTTCTGATTTTTAGCCGTCAACCAAAACACCCACTTTTCTTTTACGTACTTTTTCAACTTTTAGCCGTAAATCAAATCCAAATAAATCAAAATCACAGACAAACACAACCAAAGCCACAGGCTTTCATTAATGGTGATCACCTTCTGAGGGGAATCAATACTGCATCCA
>CATIWM010219680.1:0-10211 GCA_949671775.1 Mallotus repandus
CACAAGCCTGACTAGATTAGTATGTTGCAGCTTTGCTATCAGTACAAGTTCGTTCTTAAATTCTTTTAGTCCTTGCCCTGAATGTCTTGAAAGTCTCTTTACTGCTACTTTCTGGCCATCTTGTAGTTCTCCCTGAAAACATATCCAGTTAGTCTAATATAATTGCTGATATTTAGCTTACTTCTTTTGCTTACATTCGTTTCTGCATACCTTGTAAACGGGTCCAAATCCACCTTCGCCAAGCTTATTAGCAGTTGCAAAATTATCTGTTGCAGATACTATGCTTTCAAAGCTGAAAAAATGCAGCTCATGACTCTTCCTCCTGTCTTTTTTGACTTCATTTAACTTGGTACTTCTGTTGGAGCCTGTTGGGTTAGCTTCTAACTCAGATAGTAATATCTCCTGCTCTGCTTCATTCTCTGCTGCAGGTTTTACAAGTTGTAGCAGGAAGCATAATCAATAAACAAAAATAATGATAACTAACCTTCTGATATAAAAATAATTAATTATGGGAAATTACCGGCTATCTTGTTTCTTCTTGTTATGAAATAGCACCCTGAACATGCAACGAGTACAGCTGCAATTCCTGCAACTGCTATGACTGGCCATATCCACCTCTTTGCTGCATTAACAAACATGATTTCTTACTAAAAACTGTAGACACTCCTGATTTCATTCAATAAAAACACGAAAACATGTATTGGATATCTACCTTTCTTCTGATTGAGGACATAAATGACTCTTCTTTCATCCTTTTTCTCCTTGAATACCATCCCTTGGCTCCATATCTCGCAGACAGTTTCGTTGGCAATAGTATAAGCATATGCAGAACAAGTACAATTGCTGAGGCACTTCTGCTGACAATCAAAATGACTCATGTTGTAACTGTGATCGAACTTTAGTCTTTCACCTGAAATGACTCCTTTCCTTTTTTCAAACTGTTCATTTTGTCTCCTACACTCAGGCATGTTTATCGATACACAGCCGCGGTCAGATTTATAGGAGCAAGAACCAAATGGTGCAGTCCCTGAAATTTCTAGTAGTGAACCACTTGAATCCAACATATACCTTGATAAACTATGACTTCTATTTTTGCTACTCAAAGAATATGTGAAATAATATTCATCATCATGAGAGAAGAAGCTAAAATTGCGATAACCTTCATTGGATAATTGAGGCACAAATTCAAAATGCTCGTTTTGCCATGTCCCACTTGTCCAGTAAATGCTTCCTTTCCACCATGTGATGAGCTGGATGCTACTCCCATTAATACCCGCGCCAATGGTAAGGCTGAAAGATCCCTTGGCAGGGATATTGTCATTTATCCATGAAGTTAGTGACCATACACGCGCATTTTTATAGTCAATTCCAAGTTTCATCCCAGGCAGGAGGGTGTCTGTTGGGTAGTCAAAGCTTTGCCATAGAATCTGCTTTATAGAGCCATCCGAATTCATCTCTTTCAACACAAAATTCCCTGAATCTAATAGTGTTGCACTCACATTACCTGCTGCTTCAACGGAACTTAACGCAATTGAGCCGCCTCCATATGAGATTCTCAACTTGCCAAACTTGTCTATAGCCAGAATTCCTGATGCATCAGGAATTGGATTATCTCGGTTGGCCACCCAGACCACCTTCTTCTTGGCAATGAAAACGGGATTATCATCCTCTACGTTGTACAATATTCCCAGATATCTGCTTGTTGAACTGCCAGGGCTAAAGAATCCTAACTTGAAGGTCCCATCAACTGAAACCAAGTGATCATAGTCCCTGAGCTGTTGGCCTTGCTGTAATGTGTCCGGTAATGGATAAGAGAGAGAAATGAACATGAAACAGCATGAAAAGCTAAGAAAAAGGATATGGTTAATACCCTTGGTAGCCATAATGTTCATGTCTGAGAATGGAGATGAACATGAATCTTAAAACAATTTCACCAAAGTCAGCTGTTTATTTTGACTTTGAATGTTATACCTTTGGTAATGTGAAACTTCATGGAGGTGCATGCGTGTTGACATCTTGGATGTAGACTAGTCACGCTTGCTTTTTTGTAAACTAATTCTGAGTGAAATATTAATAATGGTAAGACCAAGTCGCAATTTATTGGGAAAAATAATTTTGTTAGTATTTTCTACACGTTTTTATTGAATAAAGACATTGATGTCGTATTTTGATTTATTTTTTATTCGATTCTAATTAATTTAATTTAATATAAATAAAAATTAATTTGACTTAATTTTAGTGGTAACATAAAAATAGTAAAAATTTCTTTATAATTAATTTAATATAGCTATGTATTTTATGAGGTTAAATTTAAAACATTATTTAAGCGACAACAATCTTCTACCATTCAACAATTATTGATTTTAATTTTTTATTTGTACATAACTGAACTAGTAATGACACTATTTTTTTAAAAAAAATGAAATATTTATAAAGTATATTATTATCTATGGCCATCTTTAATTTATAATTTTAAAATATTGTAAATTTTGCTCCAAAATATAGTTATTATAATATTTTTTTCTAATTCATCATTTTATTAATTTTTAACTTAAGAATTTTTTTGTGCATTTCTTTTTACTAATTTTACATTATTTATATACTTAACATATTTATATTTATATATTTTTTTAAATATTCATCTAATAAAAATATATTTTATTATTTATCAATTATGTTAAAAATTAATAAATTAATTATTTCTTGCTAATTATTTATTATTTATATATGAGTTAAAAATAAAATTGCATATCAAAATAAAAAGTTAAATATTGCATTTAATGATTAATAATAAAAGCTACCAATTAAAAACACACAAAAAAAAAAAGCTTAAGTTTAATTTGGAAAAAAGAAAAAGCTTGCCTGCATATGGATTGCTTTAACATGAATCTCAAATCAGGCTCTTGAAGCCTTTGACGGAAACAAGCTCATCATCCATTACAATGTCAGTAAAATATATATATATAAGATATTCATCAGTGTTACAAGAGCTCCCAAAATATGTCAATGCTGGGCAAGAAAAGATGGTTAATCCCATCATCAACCCTAACCACAAACAAAAAAGACATTCAAGAAAAGCCATCCATGCATCATATGTATATATATAACAAATCTCACCCATCCATCATCAAAAAAACCAACATCAATCAGATATTACTTACGATAAAACCCTGGAAAACCATACGGGTGATGAAGTGAGATAGACTACTCAAGAGCCCATTGACACTCCCTGCAAATCTCTGCTTCTTCTTCAGGAGTAAGATCATTAGCAACACCAAAAATGTCTCTAATCTCTTCAGTACTCTTACCTTTTATCATATCAGCAACACTCTCACAAAGCAAATCCAAAAGACTCTCTATATTAAGATAACTAGCAGCTGTTGTCATTTCAAAAAGCATTGCTTGATCAGCATTTACATCTTTCACAAAACCCTCATTCAAAGCCTTAAACTTTTCACTATCATCGGCTATGATGAATGGAAACTTCTCCGAATAGACGTTTCCGTGTTTCAGAAACGTTTCCGTATCAAAAACTTCAGAAAACTTTTCAAAAACGTTTCGGAGTCATTTTCACAAATATAAAAAATTAGGAAACACGTTTTCTATTTAAAAATGCTTTTTCAATTTGAAAAATATATTCCTTTAGTATTAACTTAAATTAGAAACGAGACAAATTAAAAAATAATTTTATATTTTTCTTAACTAAACAAAATAATTTCTATAATTATACTATTACTTGATAGAATAGATAAATTTTTCAGGATTTGTATATATTGGTATATTTTTAATATTTATTTATATACCCATGTACTTTTAATATTTACACATTTTCTTCTCCACGTTTCCGTTTCCTATATTTAAAAAAAATGGAGTTTCACCGTATCCATTTTCATATTTCCCGTTTTACCATTTCCGTTTCCATGATACATAGATCATCAGAACCACTGCCACGGCCGGCGGCAGATGAAGAAGCAGTACTAGTAACAGCAATGCTGCTAGAAATGGTGTAATACTCCTCCAGGTAAAGCAAAACTTTCTCCATGATTGGACCTGTGACCTTTCACAAATTTATAATCTCACAGGTCTTATTGTCTTGGATTAAGCGTTTGATTTTCTTGGAGAATGAAGCTACAGGGTGGATTACTTAGAAGAGTCGGCCATCGGAGGATCTCAGGCGGATGATGCCTAGAGGAGGAAGATCAGGAACGGAGGTTGATGGAGAAGGAGGGTCAGGAACGAAGGTTGATGGAGGAGAAGGATTAGGAACAGAGGTTGATGGAAAACGAGGGTCAGGAACGAAGGTTGATGGAGGAGAAGGATCAGGAATGGAGGTTGATGGATGAGGAGGGTCAGGAACGGAGGTTGATGAAGAAGGATCAGAAACAGAGGTTGATGAAGAAGGATCAGAAACGGAGGTTGATGGAGGAGAAGGATCAGGAACGGAGGTTGATGAAGAAGGCGGCAAATTGGACATTTTTCTTATTTTTCGGATTTGGATAAGAAATAAGAAGAAAATTGGGGTGGGGGGGCCGAATTTAAAAGAATAGGGTTTTGTTACTGATTCTGGAGATAGCGTGCTCGATACTGAATTACTATTGGTCGTTAGATTAGGAAAATGGGTCCAAAAACAATCTTTCATTTTTTTTTCACTTTTTCCCGAAGGAGACAATGACTAGTTGTAATTAATGCTAATGTGACAATGTTATTTTTTTTTGGCATGAGAAAAAAGGGATCGAACCCATTTAGAAAGAAATAAAACTGATTCTGTAACTGAATCTAGTCAACTATAGATGGATAGTTCAACATTTAAATATCTATGGACAACTTAAATTTATGACTTTAAGGATCATGATTTTCCCTTACCACTTGAACCAAGTGGTGGAAGGATAATATTATTAATTATGGATAGTCCTTACCACTTGAACTAAGTGGTGGGGATAATGTTATTAATTATGTGTAGTTTTGGCTAATTAATGCATTATAATTTTCAAAGTCTCGAATCATGGAAAATGCCTTGTCCTGATTCAACTGGAAGTAGCTAAAAATTGGAGTGCCTTTAAGTACTGACTCTTTAATTCACTTGTGGACTTCATTGACCTGCCGTACCCATAGGGGGGATAGAGAGGTGCTGAACTAGAAGTCAATACTTTCTTTTAAACCGATGAACTCACCCTCTATTCCTATTTCTAAATTTCATTGAAGAGAAAAGGAGCAACACTCAATTATGCAAAGTGATTATTGCTTCTAATTAAGTCATATAATTTCTTTGTATTGGATGAAAATAGTTGGGCTATTTAGAGCAAGTAGAAAGTAATTAAGTGATGAAGTATAGAGTTTAAATTCTGTTGTTGTTGATTTATAGAATTATTTCCATCTTATTCAAAGGAATTGGTTGCATTTTGTTGTATAGTTCAATAATACTTTGATCATATAACTTTTTTATTAATTAAAAAAATGAGTTGTGCTACATGTATTTTATGGATAGATTTGAAAATGTAATTTTTAAGATATTTTTATTGATTATATATGTAGAATTAATTTTTTAAGGTTAAGTATTTTTTTTATGTAAACCACCAGTATTCAGAGTTCACTGGATTCTAATTAATCCGAATCAACCCGGATAGAACCACAAGGGTGGCAAAAGATGTCCAGATGATCATCGTTCCACCAGAGGTTATTTTATTTATCTCTAGCAAAATTTAATTGGATGGAATTCACGAAAGCAAAAAACGGTTGCTCACTCGTTCACTGAATTTGAGTTTAAGGCTATGTCAGATGTTTGTGTGGAACTCAAATGGCTCACTAATTTGCTTTGTGAACTTGGTGTACAAGTAGATCCCACTTCCCATGTTTGGTGTGACAATGTAGGTGCTGTTTTCTTGCTCACTAATCCTATTTTTCATGCACGAGCTCGGCATGTAGAGGTGGATTTTCATTTTGTGCGTAGTCTTGTTGCTTCCAAACAAGTTTCGTTTGGTACTGTGTCCTTTTCTGATGAACTAGCAGATATACTAACTAAACCACTTTCTAAACAGCAATTTGCCTCTTTTGTTAGAGTTGTTGTAACCATATGCAGTATATGTATTCCTTGTGCGTGTATCACTTATGCAATATAGTATCATTCTACTTCTACAATTATAACTCTTATCCATTAAAAATAAATTAAATATTTATGATTTGCAGCCACTGGTGCTCTCGGTTGATTCACTAGGCAATTACATCATATTGCCTTTCTATGGCGCAAAAAAAAAAAAAAAAAGCATTATAATGAAATGCTGGCAACATGCAGTCACATTTATTCAAACAACACAAATCTATCTCAACCACTCATTCGATTTTCTGTTGTTTGGCGTGGATTATGAAGGTACCAAAAACAAAGACATTATTTACAATCATTCAGCACTTGTAACAGGAAGTTTCAGAAAAGTATAATACCATAGTAATAAACATACAACAGTAATAAACCATAACATAGGTTAAGATATTCAAACATATTTAATCAGATATGATGTTACTTCCTGATATGAAAAACCCACTTGGACTCTGACGAATGGAAATGATGCCGTTTGTGGGTGCTATCAATTTCACCGATATAAGCATAAGAAAAAAAAAAAAAGCGCAGGCCAAATTTGAGCATTGAAAACTACGTATTCCCTCAGGCAGCAGAGATGAAAAATGGCAGATGAAACAAGATTTGTAAAGGACAATATCGTGCACACGGTCTTAACCGGAATCAAATGCAGCTTGCTCGTGCAATGACATTCTATGCTAAACTGAAGATAGACAATCAATATAAAAATTTAACTTCAAGACCTTTATACTTTATAACCTTAATTGCTTTAAATTACTCATCAAATCAAGGTCAAGATCAGTGATGATAGAAGGAAAACATCATGCAGATGAATGGCATAAACAACTGGCTCAACAACAACACAAACAATTAATGCCACCAAATGAAAATTACAACTCTCTCTCTTTTTTTTTTCTGTTTTAAAACGATGCAGTGCATCTAAGCTTCACTTATTGGCGAGAGAGCTCCCAATCGCCTGGCACATTCCAAACTCTCATCTAAGATCTTCTTCAAATCATACTTGTATGCAAAACCCATCTTCGTCAACTTTGATAAATCAACTTCGATTTCCTTTGCTGGTTCCCCCATGAATCTAGAATGGAAATTCACTTCTTAGTATCATTTCCAAAATCACAAAACAAACGTAAAATAAACTCAAGATCATCATCCATTAAAGTTGTGTTACATAGATATATAGTACAATCATAAAGTGTTTTTACATCACATTATATATGAAGTTAATTTTTGTTCAGGCTAACTTAGAAAAAATTGATCTATAAAAATTTGAATGTGCAACCTCCCACTACAAAGCTTCTCATGCAGAAACTTAATAAAATTTTGCATTTTAATTTTTTGAATTTCAATTTTAATTTTTGAAAGTAATAAATTGTTTCTAAAATAATCTCTCAAAGAATTTTACGAGAAAATAGAACTGTCAAAGTTTGAGTTCTGATCTTTCAAGACAGGCAGAAACTTATAGAAACTAAATCTGAAAGAAAAAAATATTAAAGAAATTTGAAGATGTTACCTTTCATCAATCTTGAATTCTGGGAAATGTTCTGCAAAGTAAAGAGCAATATCTCTGCTACTTGTATTGGCAACTGAACAGAGGTATCTACCATTCACTGATGGATTTTCCATGCAAAAGATATGCGCTTCACAAACATCGTCAACATGCACAATAGGAATTGAACCCAAAACTTCTTGTATGAATCTTAACGCAAGATAGTAATTAAATAATTTGCCCGTAATTTGTGAACAAATGACTTCTACACTTGAAGGTACATGAGGTAGAATAGTTTCTCCACCAACCAGACCACAAGCAAGTGTCACAACCTCTAGTTCAGCATCATCATCATCATTATCATCTTGTTTTAGATCAATACCTCTTTCTCAGCTAGTGTCTTTCCCTTGGTGTAATCCTATACAAAAAATTATACATCTTATCAAAAATTACATAATCCTATGCAATCAGAAACAACAAATAGGTATAAAGATTACCATCAGATGGTCGTTGCCATAAGAAAACGACACATCAAGGGGGGTCCAACAGGTTTCGTCCATACAAGATTTAAAGCTGTTCCCATCTTCATTCAATGGAGAAGCTGATATAAATGATGCAGTGTAGATAAGACGCTTAACTGTCTTTGATCTGAAGCAAGAATCAGCTATTGCTTTTGCTCCGGCAACGGTTGCTTCAGCCGCGTCTTTATACTGTTTTGGGCCATTCAAAGTCATATATATATATAAAGAATTTGAACCATAATCAGAGCACCATTTAGAGAAAAAAGAGAGAACTGAAAAAACATATATATATATATACCTGAGAGGATTTGGAATCATGTTGCATAGGAGTAGCAACATGAAAAACATGTTCACAGCCATGAATTGCTTGCTCAAAGTCATTGTTATTGTATAGATCAGCTTGAAAAAGGACCAAACTGGTGTCTGCATTAGGGAGGGACTTAAGAAAGTCCGCCTTGGATATGTCTTCTGCAATCCCGAAAAAAAAAACCTAAATATCAGAGACCTGCAAATACATATAATCATAAACATAGAGGTCTAAATATATATAATTAAGAGAGAGTGAAAGATATATAAATATATTACCCAAGTTTCTGAGCGTTGCATGAACAGTAAAGCCTTTCTCTAACAGCTTCTTAACAAGGCAAGAACCAATATATCCAGAACCTCCTGTAACACAAACTTTAGGATAACACTCCATCCACCTCTTCTCATCTATGCTTGGAGAGGTATACATATATAGAAAAATTAATTTTATGTTTTTATTTTTAAAATACAAAAATACTTGGTATAGCTGGACAACTACATGAATAGTGAGTTTGCCCCCTGAACTATCATCTAAGGTGCAATTAACCCCAAAATTGGCTATTTCACCCAAAAAGATTTCAATTTTGGCAATTCACCCCAAATTGGAGAAGGTGAATTACACACATCATGAAGCAAGTGACATATATAAAACGAAAATAAAAATTACTTTTCTTTTCTCTTTCTTCCTAATCTCATCTTTCAAAAAAAAAAATTTACCCAATACCGCTGCCTACCTAGAACGCCGCCGCCACCACCTAACTGTATCATCTGACATAACACTAATACCACCATCATCACCCCTCAACGCCATAACCATCCGGCACCACTCAACCCACCACCATCTACACCATCTTCAATCACCACCACCACCTACACCATCCAACATCATCACCATCACGGCTCAACACCGACGAACTTGCATCATCATCAATCACACCATCCTCACTACAAGCACCTACTAACACACTATCATCATCAATAGTGCCACCGCACACTGCCACCCAACACCACCATCAACATTAACAAATCAAAATCAACACCTCCAACAAAATCAACTCCAGCAGTATATAAAATCAATACAGCAAATAATACATAAAACAATAAATCAACAAAAAGCGAATTTTAAAAAATTACCCATTCGTTAGAGAACTATTTTCAGAAACCTATTTCAAAAAAAACGCATTCCTACCTCAGTTAAAAACTTGATACAGTATCAAATTTCTCTTATTAATCAAACAAAAGTCCTATATATATATATATATATATATATATACAAAAATCAAGAAAATCAAAGTAGTAAAAAAAAGAACAAAGAAATTTATTCAAGAAGTTCATTCTTTTTCATCATGTTGAACCAGGTTTTGGATTGAAGATGGAACAGAACAAATGGTTGTTGGGAGAAGAGGGGCATCATAGCAACGCTAGTTGTTGGGAGAAGGCATCGCTGTTTATTGGGAAAGGAGAGGCGAGTGATGGGGTCACCAGGAGAGGAAAGGGGCGGTGGTTACTAAGCGAGGCAGTGGTGGCGGTTACTGGGAGAGATGAAAACGGTAGTTGGTGAGAGAGGCGGCAGTGGTTTTTATTAGGAGTAGCGGCAGTGGCCTCTGTTAGCAAAGAAATTTTTTTTGCTCTTTTTTATGATTGATTTTCAATGTAATATTTTAAACAGCAATGATACATTTAGCGGGCGGCCCGCCTTGTTTAATTTTTTTATTTTTAGACGAAATTGCCTCCAAAATTCACAGGAAAATTTCATTTTAATGTGGTTTTTTTTAGTGAAATTATACTCTCTCCGTCCCATAATATTTGA
>CATIWM010219746.1:0-27455 GCA_949671775.1 Mallotus repandus
CCATTGTGCTCCTTATGCTCTTTAGGGGGGAGTGACTAGTCATCGAAGGCCAAGGGCCGAAGATCTAGGCACTATAGATGCTGGGTGTGTGCACTTCTCTTGGGTAGGTTCCCCCCTGCCTACGCCTTGGGAGCACAGTGTCTGAATCGATGTACTGCCTTCTATGATGAATAACACAAGTAGTCCCATTATCTTCTTATCGTGTGCCTTGTCGATTGCGCTTGTGCTTGTTGCCTTGTTCTTGCCCATTGGGCTATCATGTTGGCTTACATATCTTGACTCGGTTACTAATATATTTTTTCTTGTGCTTACAGAATTACTAATCTGTCCCTGAGGCTGGCTTGTTAGAAGGTGTTCTAGACAAGCGCCGCACGGTTCCTTTTTGTGAAGCTTTTTGTGGGCCCGTGACATACAACAGTACACAAGCATATAACAATTGGCAAGCGAAGAATTTTTCTTTTTTTAATATTCTAAGCTCTCAATGAAGAAAAGCCTCAAGACTAGAGTTAAGACCTAAGACATGCTTAAGGACAAACCTGCAAGCGACAACAAACCTTAACTCAGTACCGTCTGATATTCTGTCCTTTTTTCCTGAACAGTGATATTCTTTCCTTTTTGATCTATTCAAAACGTCATCCTTTTTAATCTTTAGTAATTTTTATATTTCCTCTTTCTGTCAATGATAAAGGCATCGATTGATTGTATTTGTTTATAGTCATAATCAATGCATTTGTGACAAATCTTTTCTTAATTTAATGGTCAGCGTTTACTCCTGAACATTCACACCCATTAATTTTTTTGCACCAAAGATTACATCTTTGGGACAAAACAGTAACCAAATCAAACAAAAATGATCTATAATCAATTCTTGCCGTGCATTATCAAGTTCTCACCTTTCCTTTCTTAACGTAAGCACTAAAACTACTCTTTTCATAATTCTTTAGTAATATTTAATTCTTTTTTCTCCCTTATACGACCAGTGCACACGCCAAAGCTACTATCTTTGCAGAGACAGTATTTGGTGTAGTTAGCTTGGAGACAGATAGATAGATAGATAGATCTTGTTCTTTATATATATTTTTCATGCGTTTACCTTTTTGAAGTAAATGATTCTCTGGAGAGATAATTGGAGGGGTTTTAATGCTTGGAGTTGAAGTTTTAACAAAACTGAGTAGGTAATGATCTGGGTCTTTGTTTTTTGATTCAAAGTTATCTCCTTTTTTTCACTTTGTTGGAATTAGGCTCGTTTGGTTTGTTTGTAGATTTCTGGGCTGTGGGATTTGTTTGTTGCTAAAAGATGTGATTTTTGGTTTGCAGTTATAGCTGAATGTTTGTTTTCGTGATTGCTGATAATATTGGGATTCCTTTTTGAGATTTTCGAGAGTTATATCAGTAAGATTAATGGAGAAAAAAAGGGATGAAAATAAATCAGTTGCTGGCATTTCTGATCAAGTTAATGAAGGAACAAGTAGGAGAGATTCAAGCAATTCTGATAATCAGATTGTTTTAGAGGATCCAGTTGTTATAAGTTCAGAAGATACTGTGAGTGCTAAGGGAGAAGTTAGGGATTTGGATGCAAATGTAACTGGATTGGGCTCAGTTAAGACAGCATCGGATCATGAGTCAAGTGGTGGGATAAGAATTTGCAGGCAATTGAATGAAGGAACTAGTGGGGATTCAAGTTATTTATTCAATGAGGTTATTCTTGAGAGAATGATTGTGATGAATTCAGGAGAGATTGTGAGTATTATTGGAGAAAACAAGAATTTAGGAACAAAAGTTGATGAATTGGGGTTGACTAATAAGCTATCAGCACAGAAACCATATGTTGAACAAGGCAATGATGAGGCAATGGATAGAGTTAGGCAAGAAAGTCAGCAGGTTCCCAGTAATTCAACTAATGGTGCTGTTCTCGAAACAGTGATATTGGTGAATTCAGAAAATAATCCATCAACTAGTGGTGGAAAGAAGCAATCAGAAATCAAGGGCAGTGAATTGGAGCCAAGTAAGGCAATGGTGGATAAGTCAAAGACAAAGGTGTCCAAAGGAGAGAAGCAATCATGTGTGATTGATGTGAAATGTGGTGGTGGAAAAGGAGGTGGTTTTAAGGATTGTGATGGAGAAACAGTTTGTAGGATTTGTCACTTGAATTCTGAGGGGACGGTAGAAACTGCAGCCACCACCTCTTCTATGGAGCTAATTCAGCTTGGCTGCGGGTGTAAAGATGAGCTTGGCGTTGTACATGCTTATTGTGCTGAGGCTTGGTTTAAGCTAAAAGGAAACAGGTAAAAGCCCATGCTATCAAAAGCAGAGTCTTTATATGAGTTTGTGTTTTTCTGTTAAGGTGTATGTTTATATGTGATTGAATTAAGATTTCTGATCATTATCATCTTGTGTTTGACGATGACAAGTGCTGCATTGTTTTTTTAATTATCTTGACTTGATCAATTTTTTTTAATAATTTGGTGATTTTCAAGTTTGTCAAACATTATTCAACAAAGTGTATTAAAATTGCAATGTACCATTCTTTTATGGTTGAATTGACTATTCTGAAGGTACTATTGCCAAATATGTGTTGAATTTGGCAGAGATTTCCCTTATATGTCTTGAATCTCAATCACAATCCATATTTTAGCGTTTACTTCTATATACTGAGTTTACGTTATGAATCTGGATTGGTCCTATTTAGTAACGTTTGACAAATATCCACTCCTTCGCTTCTTTTTGTTTTTCTTTAATTAGTAATCATTTGAAAATGCTGAAGGGTGACACAATACACATTGTGAACTTGCATTACCAGCATGGTGTTCTGATGCAAACTTGTATTCTGTTTTTAGGTGTCTATAGATGCAATTATCTTTGAATCAGTCTAACATGGGTCTTAACAGTTAATTTTTTTTGTTTCCCTAAGTTGAATGAAGGCACTCGTGAGAATGGTTTGACTTCATAATTCACTGAATATACTTCATATATTGCAACAGCTGCTCCCATGGTGCTTCAATCGCTGCGAATTCATAAATCAAACTGATACGTTGTTTTTGTTCATGCAGAACATGTGAAATATGTGGAGAGACAGCAAAGAATGTAACAGGTGTTGGAGATAACAGATTTATGGAAGAGTGGAATCAAAGGAGATTTATCAGAGCTAGTAGTAGCTCTTCAGAAAGGGTCGGAGGATGTTGGCGGGGACAGCCGTTCTGTAACTTCCTGATGGCATGCCTCGTAATAGCTTTTGTGCTGCCATGGTTTTTCCGAGTAAATATGTTCTGATTGCAAGCGAATAAAAGTTCAAAAAGGTTCACAATTCTGATGCCTTCATGTCTAGTACTCGCACCGCACAGGTTATCATTACCAGTGGTCTACAATGGCTTGCTAGTTGAAGTTTGCGAATAGCAAATGTTGCCTACACACACAATCACCGAAACAGGGCTTGAGACAATAGAATCTGTAAAATTGAGAGAAGGGTTTCCATTTTTCTTGCATATTTGTTTCTTTTTTCGTTCATGTGACAGAAAAAATTTGTTATTCTGATAGAGGTCACTCCTACACATACAATCACATCTCATCACATTCACAGATAGGCTGGTTATTGTATACAATTATTATATATATATAAAAGTGGGTTTGCCAGTTCTTTCCCTTTAATTCCGCTGTAGCCTTTCACGTAGTGATAATGGAGGCCCATCAGCCCCAATGGCAATGGCCGTACGTCAATTATCTACTCTTGCTTGCAACTGGTGAACTAATTGTCTTAATTAATGTAACCTTAGTCCTTATTGGTATATAAACAAAATTTAATTTTTCTTTAAAGTAAAATTTAATTTTTGCTTTAGTCGATTTAAAAGTAGATAACTATTTCTGATTGTACCAATTTACTAAAATATATATATATATAAACAAAAGTTGAGTGGTTCATTGCCTGGATGAACTTATCCGTTTAATTCTGTCATGTTTTCAAAACCCAAATGGAACTCCCACCAGTCATGATATCGGTTTGTAGTTTAATTTATTGGTCCCACCGATATAAAATTGTAATTGTTAATATTAAAAATAGTTGCAGCTAAAGCGTAAATCCGTTGTAGTCTAGTCGGTTAGGATATTCGGCTCTCACCCGAAAGACCCGGGTTCGATTCCCGGCAACGGAATATGCTTTTTTCGTTTTCTTCCAAGTTTAAGGCTAAATCCGTCATTTTATCCATATAACAACCACAAAATGCAAAACCCTAGCCACTGCTCACTTCATCACTTATAAAACAACGCCAATACTCCCTCTTCTTTTTCTTTAGTGCCTCTTCCCTTTGCTCTCCGCCTACATAGTCGCCATCAAACCATCACAATGGTTTGTCTGACTCACTGCTTCTCACCTGATTTCGATGTTATTTTCGTTATACTGACTGAAGATCGCTATGTTTATATGTCTGTTTTTGTTTCAGGCTTCGGAGAGGAAGCTATCGAACCCTATGAGAGAGATTAAGGTTCAGAAACTCGTCCTCAACATCTCCGTCGGCGAAAGCGGAGATCGTCTCACTCGCGCCGCCAAGGTTTTTTCTTCTCTTCATTTCACTTATTACATTTGAGCAGCAACAAGCCTTGTTCTTGAATCTAACGCTGTTTACTTATATTTATTCATGTATAGGTGCTTGAGCAACTCAGTGGTCAAACTCCAGTCTTCTCTAAGGGTATAGACTATGCTTTTCCTTAATAATCATTTTTGGTTTTTTCTGGAGTTGATTTTTCTTTTTTTTTTTTAATTATAATTTTTGTATTGAGCAGCTAGGTATACTGTTAGATCTTTCGGTATTAGGCGTAATGAGAAGATTGCTTGCTATGTGACTGTTAGAGGAGAGAAGGCTATGCAGCTGCTCGAGAGCGGTTTGAAAGTGAAGGAATATGAGCTTTTGAGGAGGAACTTTAGTGATACTGGTTGCTTTGGATTTGGAATCCAAGAGCACATTGATCTGGGCATCAAGTGAGTGCCTTTCATTTTTGGTCGATTTTTTTTAATGCTTCTAGTGTAATAAGCTTTCTATTGCTTTGTCAAGTTGTGATAGAATGATTGTTTTTGTGTGCTAGTGTTTAGGTTTCAGCTGTTTGTTGTGTGTTTTAGTCCTGCATATTGATTTTATCTATGTATTTTTTTGGTGAATATAACACTCATTTGATAGCATGCAATATTGTAATTTGCAATGTAACTGGGGTTTATATCCTTCTTTGTTTGAATTAAATGCCGAACCCTGATTCCAGGGCAGCAATGCAAGTTTGGTGTCAAAAGATAGAAGTTTGATGTGTTCAACCCATTGCAATGTGGTTTGTATGCTCAATTTGCTTTATGGAATACATTTTTAATCAGGCATGTTCAAATTGAATGATAGCTTTCAGTTAGGTTTGATCTTTGGTTTTCATATGTGCATTGTGTACAATCTTACTTTCAGCATTGATAAAGCTGTGTCAGCTCTACTAGGCTGCAAAGTTCAGTATTTCTTGCAAGATTGCTCATTTGATGAGTATTGGATAGATAACTTGGGGTGATTAATTTCACTTAACTTGGATAATCTTTTCATTCAGGTATGACCCTTCAACTGGCATCTACGGTATGGACTTTTACGTTGTTCTGGAGCGCCCAGGTTATCGTGTGGCTCGTCGCCGCAGATGCAAGACTCGTGTTGGAATTCACCAGAGAGTTACCAAGGAGGATGCCATGAAGTGGTTTCAGGTGAAATATGAAGGTGTCATCCTTAACAAAGCCCAAACAATTGGAAATTAGAGTTTGCTGGTTTAGTGCAAGTTTTGGCGAGTTATATTTTTCAGGACCCTTTTTCTTTCTATTTTTTTTAATGTTCTTTTGGGTTGTAACTTTTCAAGAGAATTCTGAATTGGTAGAATTTGGAGTACTTCCTTGTTTTATCTTTCTGGCCGCTTGATTGTTAAAACTTCCATGTTTTATCTATATATCCTTTAGAAGGTTAACTTAAAAAGTCTTGCATTTATTGTCTGAAATTCGTCTCAATTCTGAGCAAGCATGGATGATCTCGTAGATCTTGGCAATTGAATGATTGTAAGTGCAAACTTAGCAAGTTGGTGCATGTTAATATAGGTGGCTGACGACCTTTGTAGTGGGCAACCGAAAATGAGGTTTTGCTTTGTTTTTATTTGGTGGAATGTCATCATTTTCATTCATGAATCACTAGCCTTTAGCCGACTAGTCCATGGAGTGAATTTCTTGCATGTCTAAATATGGTGCAGCTTTTTTCTTTCCTCCATCTAAAGAACCTATACGTTAAACCAAGTGTGAGATCGTAACATGGGGCTTTGGTTTAAGCTGGAGATGGTATTGAATGCCGAAGAACTGTAGTTATGCAACAGAGGCCATTAGCAAGTTTAGATCTATAAATCCAAGAAGGATTTTATAACTGAAAGCTGTTTGGATCTATAAATCTGCAAGAATGGTGGGATTCTGGAAGCTGTTTTAACTGAATAGCTCAATTTCACAGCAATGTTTCCCATCTCAATTTAACTGCAATGTTCTCTATTCCAAATAAATTAGTAAATAATAAGACAACTGCAATGAAAGCCAAAAGGAAAACGAAGTTGCATCCTGGACTTTCTTGCCTCTTCATGTGCTAACTTTCAGCTGCTAGTATGTATCACCTTGCATTTCTGGTTTCTACTTATTAGGACCTTAGCAATTCCAAAAGCTCACCCTTCTTCAACTTAGAGTAACCTTTAATTCCTCTAGCCTTGGCTAGTTCCTTAAGCTCTGGCAGTTTCATTCCCTCTATTCTTGGAAACTTTGATGCCTCTTCAGTTTCTGTGGCTGCTGATGAATCACTGTTCAACTCAATGAGGCTTCCTCTTGGCATTGATGAGAATGGTATTGGGGACCTCTTAATGAATTTAGATGGTGGTCGTGTTAAGTTAAATTTTTCTGCCAACTGTTGTGCATCATTTTGTAGCTTATGATCCTTCTTGGGCACCCGTCGTTTCTGTGTCAACCCTCTATCCTGTCCGCTTTTTGGAGTTGCATCTGCCAACATGACAACTCTGAATCAGGTATAGTTAAGGCAGTTAACAGAAATTCTAACTATATCCCAGTGTTTGTAATTGTGAAGTGAGCAAAATGAGGTGATGTTTGTTGCAGTTAGATGTGGTTGAAACAAAAACGAATAAAGAATTCATATCCTGTATTCCTGTTTCCTGAAGACCTTTCTAATTCTTCCTTGTCAACCAGATAATGCTCAAGGCATATCACTTTTTCTTTTCTCTGTGCTCTTGTACATGCTAAAATATAAGACGAAAAGAAGCCACAGTAAGGACACTCCTGCTATCGACATAATTCACTGCATCTAGAAGCATATCAGTTGAGATTACCTTTTACTGGCTTCTTTGATCGGTGAAGGGTCTCCGAAACTGATTTCTTTGGGGGCTTCTCCTCAGACAATTTGATGTCTTTCTGAGTACTCTTAGTCTCCCTTTGAGACCGAGAGTTTTATCCGTCTGAACAGAGCAATTACCTCCTCTTGTTTAGGTGACTTCGGGAGTTTGCCATCAGAAAATTGATATTTTTCACTCTTATTCTCCTTTTTTGTTCTTCTTGGTGCAGAAATTTTCTGCGAAGATCTGCCCCTTCCACTTCCATCAGATTTTATGGATGAAAAACTTAACTGAAGCACACCCTTCCAAAAAGGAAAAGATGAAGGCCCATCTGCAATCTCAGCCAAAATTTAACAAGCTGCATCAAAAAATGAGTTCTCAGTTTGAAGTCAACAAAATTTCAAGCATCTTGATGATTGTAGACCAAACAAATTTGAGCAAATAATCATGTAAAGAGGGAAAACTTAAACCTCTACCAAGTAAATGCGACTTTGCATCCATAAGTAAATGCGATATTTCTACATTCATTCCAGTTATCTATGTTGATGATGTGGAAAAGTGGGCTCTTTTATCCCTTCCAAAATCAGACAAATCACCAAAAACAAACCAGTAATCCACCATCAGTGAGCAATAAAAGGTTATATTTGGATCATATAAACAATTCAATGGAGGTTTCTAGTAAAGAAGATACATGAAGGAGCTGTCCACCATCACATCAGTCATGTCCAATTATCACAGGAGTTTCAAGTTGGGGCTTTAAGTAAATAGAAGTTTATATTCCATCAACTCGATCAAACACAGGAACAAAACTATAGATAATTGAATCCCAAAGTAGCCTCATTTACGACTGCAAACAAAGAGGCCATTGCAGGATTGCTAATATTTACAGGACAAAGCCGACATAAACAGTGAATACTTAGAATTCCCATTTTTTAAGTAGTGGATTAAGGAATTATAAATCGACCCTTTGCAGTTCTATCATCAATTTAACATCTTTATATTAATTGAATATTGCCATGCAAAAGAGGTGAAACCAAAGTAGTTGACTTTATGAACAAAATGTAAGAAAGAAACATCTTCACAAGTAAGAGGAAGAAACAGTACCAAACTGAAATGCATGCATATGGATTAACTGCAAGAGAGTAAGGTCCAACGGAGACAATACCTTTCAAAGAGTAGGAAAATTTTCTCAGATTAAGCTGATTGCTGAAAGAAAAACAAGAGGAAGAGTTGAAGATGGAATGAGCACGGAAAACAATTGCATCCATTTTTTTTAATGAAAATTTTTGAGATTCTTAGCGTGCACCTGAATTTGATTCAAAGATGATTCTTTTCTCATTTTAGACCTTGGAAATGTATCATTTTTGCTGTTATTTCTTTTATTGCTAAAAATAGCTTGGCCACATCTTTGCTTTAGCGCGTGTAAACCACATGGCTATTTTACGTACACAAGTCTTCTTTAAAGAACTGTTCTTTTTTTCCTCGTTAATTCTCAGTTTCTGCATGTTACATGTCTTTTAGTTATTCTTGTTAGAACTTTCAATTCAATTCCCGCCTTTTTTAACGTTCAATGTTGATTTCCATGGCCAAAATCACACCAGCAATTTTCTTTGCCTCTCCCAAGAGTACAAGCCATAGAGAAAGCCCCAGAAAATCTCAAAGTTCTTTCATTTTTAGTAAACCATATCCAAAGTCCAATATTTTATCGCCAAAATTGCATAGCTCTTGTACTTCATTGTCCATTTCTTCCTCTCCTACAAAAGCAGATGATTTCAAAGTTTCTGATTTTAACAGAAAAATCTGTGAATTATGTGAAGTGGGTAGTCTTGAAAAGGCGATAGAATTGCTTGACAGGTCTAAAAAGGCTAACGTTGAATCAAGTACTTATTGTTCAATATTGCAGCTTTGTGCTGAGCTGAACTCCCTGCAGCATGGGAAAAAAGTTCATTCCTTTATTTGCTCTAGTGGGATCTCAATTGATGGCCTTTTGGGAACAAAACTTGTATTTATGTATGTATTTTGTGGGGATATAAGAGAGGGAAGGATAATTTTCGATAAGATTGCGAACGAGAAAGTTTTTCTTTGGAATTTTATGTTAAATGGATATGCAAAAATTGGTGCTTTTGAGGAAAGTGTGTATTTATTTAGGAAGATGTTGGATTTGGGAATTGAAGTTAACTCTCATACATTGTCCTGCATTCTGAAGTGTTTTGCAGCTCTAGGAAGTCCCAGGGAAGGTGGATGGGTTCATGGGTATTTGCTGAAATTGGGTTTTGGCTCTTATAATATTGTTGCTAATTCTCTGATAGCTTTTTACTTCAAGACCAGAAAAGTTGAAAAGGCACTTAAGGTGTTCGATGCATTGACTGACCGAGATATTGTTTCTTGGAATTCAATGATAGGTGGTTCTGTCGCAAATGATCTTCCTCAGAAAGGAGTTCAGATTTTCAAAGAGATGCTACATTTGGGAGTTTGCTTTGATTTGGCTACAATGGTAAGCGTCATTGCAGCTTGTGCAAACTGTGGTAATCTCCTATTGGGTCGAGCTGCTCATGCTTTTGCAATAAAAGCATGTTTTGATCAGAGAATCACATTTGCTAATACATTATTGGATATGTATTGTAAATGTGGTGATTTGAATGATGGAAAGCAAGTTTTTGAGAAAATGGGGGAAAGAACTGTTGTATCTTGGACTTCCTTGATCGCAGGGTTTGCTCGAGAAGGCTTATCTGCAGAGGCTATCAGATTGTTCTATGAAATGAGAAAGGAAGGTGTTAGACCGGATACTTCTACTATTACAGTGGTTCTTCATGCTTGTGCTTGTAATGGATCATTGGAAAATGGCAAATATGTGCATGATTACATCAAGGAAAACAATATGCAACCAGATCTCTTTGTCTATAATTCTCTGATGGACATGTACGCTAAATGTGGAAGCATGGAAGATGCTAATTCTGTGTTTCTGGAGATGCCTATTAAGGACATTATCTCATGGAATACAATGATTGGAGGGTACTCAAAAAATGGTCTTCATAATGAAGCTCTTAGTCTTTTTGGTACAATGGTAAAAGAATTGAAACCCGATGGTAGAACCATGGCATGCATTCTTCCAGCTTGTGCTAGCCTAGCTTCTCTGGATAGAGGCAAGGAGATTCATGGCTACATACTGAGAAATGGTTATTTTGGTGATCGACATGTTGCCAATGCTCTTGTTGACATGTATGTGAAGTCTGGAGTGCTAGCTCTTGCACGGGTACTCTTTGACATGATTCATGTGAAGGACCTGATCTCATGGACGGTTATGGTCGCTGGGTATGGAATGCATGGATTTGGTAAAGAAGCTATTGCTGCCTTCAATGAGATGAGGCAATCAGGGATTGAGCCTAATGAAATTTCTTTCATTTCTATACTTTATGCTTGCAGCCATTCTGGGTTACTTGATGAAGGATGGAAATTCTTTAACATTATGCGACATGAATGCCATATTAAGCCAAATTTGGATCACTATGCATGTGTAGTGGATCTTCTTGCCCACACCGGGAAACTAGCAATGGCATATAAGTTCATAAAATCAATGCCAATTGAACCTGATGCCACAATCTGGGGTGCTTTGCTCCGTGGGTGCAGGATTCACCATGATGTCAAATTAGCAGAGAAAGTGGCAGAGCATGTCTTTGAACTAGAACCAGAGAACACAGGATATTATGTACTTTTAGCAAATATCTATACTGAGGCTGAAAAGTGGGAAGAAGTGAAACAACTAAGAGAGGAGATTGGCCAACGGAGTTCAAAGAAATATCCTGGCTGCAGTTGGATAGAGGTGACAGGGAAAGTTCATATATTTGTTGCTGGAGATAATTCATACCCACCAGAGCAAGAAATTGAATCTGTATTGAGTAGGTTAAGATCAAAGATGAAGGAAGAAGGTTACTCTCCTCAAACAAGATATGCAATGATTAATGCAGATGACCTGGAGAGAGAAATGGCTCTCTGTGGGCATAGTGAGAAGTTGGCAATGGCTTTTGGCATATTGAACTTACCGCCCGGAAAAACAATCCGGGTAACCAAAAATCTGAGAGTCTGCAGTGACTGTCATGAAATGGCCAAGTTCATGTCCAAGACAGTGGGAAGAGAAATTTTAATGAGAGATTCCAACCGTTTTCATCACTTCAAAGATGGTATCTGTTCTTGCAGAGGCTTCTGGTAAATCACTCGAGGAAAGGAGTTTGAATGTCACAGGGCTCACCCTATTTAGCGGCCGATAAATTGTTGTAAACAATGGTTGGGCCAGGCATTTTTCTGGTGAGTATTTTTCTCTTGTATGCCTGGTCAAATTGGAAGAAATATTAATTCTCCATTGAAATCTTTGCTTCAAACTAACAAAATTGAAGGACAAGCTTTTCCTACTCATTTGCAACATGCAGCACATAAAAAATGATGGAACTGAATCTCATCACTTATATGGGAATTTGTACAATATATCATGGTTATTTGCTTGCAAATAAGAAAGAACGTCTTGGTATTAAACTTATAGTTCCCTTTGTGTTGTAGAAGTTTGATAATGTAAAATAATGATTATTAAGTGCCATTCTTTGTCCTCTCACTTTCACTATCTTCCTCTTATTGTATACCTGAAATTCTTTATTGTTCTTGACAGGGGATTCTCCATGATAGGAAGAAATTTGTTTCCATGGGAAGCTCAAATGGTCAAAATTGAAATAAAGGTTAGTTTTACTTGTTTATATATATATAATTTGGAATTACAGTTCTATACCTTGGAAAATTTTGGAGATAACCATAAAGGTGAGTGCAAAATGATTCAGATGTGATTGTTAGAAGCTTGGAAGGACCACATTTAGATGTCAGAATGAACAACTACTGGACAAGACTAACTAAAACAAGGAAAAGAGCTATGAAAATTAATCAGAAATCACATGGAAAGATAATTCTAAAAGCTTCTCCTCTTGGAAAGTATTACATGAGAGATGACAAGTCAATAACAAGGATTATTAATGTCATTCCTTTCTCAGCATCTATCATTTATTTTTGCCCATTTGGTTGGCTTTACTGTTTGTCATCATAAGCAAACTCCCTTCCCTTACAGCTCAGAGGCTTTAATTCTCAGGCTGGGCTATTCTTTGATCTGTGGGGAGTATGATTGCCATGGTAGGGAAAAGTCCCTCGGAGAAAGGTTGATGGCTATCATTGTCTCCACCCATTTATTTTAGGCCTCTTGCTCCTTTATGTATGATTACAGCTGCAGTGGCAAAAATACAGTGGGCAACTTTTCTATTTTTCTGCCGATCTGTGTAGCTTAACCAGCAACCAACTCTTTTTCCTTTTTTTTGCCGGCTAATTATTCATTGCAACTTTTGTTCCCTTTCCTACTCTCTTTTTTTTAAAAATATATTCATGCTAAGAGCTTATTGAACTTCGTAGGTACAGGATGCTGACAAATACACCAGATGTCCAGGGTGCAGTTTGTTCTACGTTAAACTTTTAAATGATGCAGATAATGATTGAAGAGCGAAACCCGTCATTCAGCCCTGGATGTGAAGCTGATTCTACATGCTAGTTTTATGGCATTCTTTCCACTGGTAAGAGGAGTAGCAATTGAAGAACCTGCTGATGGATGAGGAACTGTAGGAAATAACGAGTTTAACTGTCACCCAGTAGTGAAGTTGATGGCTTAGAATTTGGCCAACTATTATTAGACAGAATCATACCTACAGTGGGAAGGGCAATCACCTAAAGCTTCCTTGCCTCAAAACTGGCAATTCATCCACATGGGATGGTCCACCTAGCACCATTGAAATTCTCACTCCAGCTTTACTCATATCTGGAGACAGCTATCTATCTAACATGGGATTGGTGTTTAGACATATCTGCCATAAAAAATTGTACTACATGACTGCTGGATTTGGCACTTATGATTGATTTTTTTTTTTTTTTTTAAAAGGCTCTCATCGTCAACAATTATCTGACTAGGATTCTGTCATTTTGTGTATCCTGAACCCAGGGTTATCCAAATGCTTATAAGAAATGCTTACCCGTTGGTATCCCCTGGCCGAAATAGCAATTCTTCATAATGTGAGGATGCAGAAATATATTAAAAAAGAATGACATGCAAACAATCTTTAGTCAGAAGTCAGAACTGCCAATGGACATCTAATGTGAATCTACCGATGGCTCCTTCGTGACTTTATCGAATATCACTTGATTCTGTGAAAATAACATCCTTGCAAAAACTGTGTAGGTTGCTTGATTTGAGCTTATCTTCAGGTAGATAGAATTCAATGGACAACAACCTAAAGCTTTTTCTTTATCATTTTAGGAAGTTTTCATTTTAGGACAACAACCTAAAGATCAATATCATTTTAGGAAGTTTTCATGACTTTTGAAGAGGGTGAATTATATACTCAAACATTTCAACATGCTAATTGAAATAGAGGATATTGTTTCAAAAAAATAAGTAAATAAACAAAATAGAGGATACAGGTAATACCAAACATAGAGGCTGGAAACAGTTTAAAAAAATAATTGAGGCTGGAATTAATAAGAGTTGGATGAAGTGACATTTGTAGCTCAAGAAAAATAGATAATTCAAGATAACAATATCAACCTGTTTTCTCCTCTGTGATATCCAATAATCCACCATAGGGTGGCCAAATCAAGAAAATAATAATAGCAACTACTGCTGTGTTCTTCATCCAAATACATCAAATCAGGCAGCAAAAAACGGGAAAAAGAAATTCAAAACAATAGAAGATAACACACTCCAAATAATGATCCCACCCTCTCCCCTTTCCTTCTTTTTCTTTCACTTGTCTACTCTACATCTAATCTTCTTCATAATTGTGTATAATAAATCAAACAATAAAATTGATCTCTAATTATCAATTTTTTCCCTAAGCTAAACTTCCATAGCAAGAAAATTTACCTTCAAAAATCAACCGCACCTTCTAGACAGAAGAATAAGGAAAACAATGAGGAAGACTATAGAAGAAAGGCCAATTGCCACACCAAGAACAACCTTATTAGGACCATGATGGTGCCCCCCTTTGTTGCTAGAACCATCATCATCACTATCATTATAATCATCAGAAGAATCACTCTCACTGTTAGCTGATGAGTCTTTAGCAGGTGGTGGTGACATTGGCAATCCATGCTTATCACAAAGAGCAATTCCAAGCTTCAGTTTTGATGATAAAATTGTATGATTGTAACACAAATTACTGTTCCCGCCAATCTTGAACACATCCAATCTCTTCAAAAATGTAAGATTGAAAGGCAAAACACCATGGAAGTCATTGTTAGCAAGATTCAAGTACCTCAAATGCTTCATTTCTGCAAAAAACCTTGGTATTGTCCCATTAAACTGGTTCGAACTGAGATCAACATGAACTAAACCTGGAATTGCTGATATTGAATCCGGGATCGACCCAGACAACGAATTAGACGCCAAAGATACATTCTTTACAGCAATCAAATCACCAAAATTAGTGGGTATTTCACCGGTGAGAGTATTAGAGGAAAGATTGAGACTTTCAAGACTTTCAAGAATTGAAATGGTACTGGGTATCCTTCCTTTAAGCTTATTACCAGAAAAATCCACATGGGTAAGATTAACAGGTAA
Organism: Mallotus repandus; assembly: GCA_949671775.1. Lineage (NCBI taxonomy): Eukaryota > Viridiplantae > Streptophyta > Magnoliopsida > Malpighiales > Euphorbiaceae > Mallotus > Mallotus repandus. The sequence continues at coordinate 15,008 of CATIWM010219746.1, forward strand.
ACGTTTAGGTATATAACCAGTAACATTAGCATTTGAAATACTGACAGACCTAATCTTGTGCATATTACCAAGAACAACATAAAGACCGCTCGCATTGACAGGTACATTACTTACAGTGAGATCAGTAAGATTGACAAAGTGAGAGAGCCAGACACCAGTGAGTCTTTTGAGAGAGTGACTGCAAGTGAAAGAGTGAAGAGAAAGAGCAAGATCTGAAGGGAAGCGAATAGGGGTAATAGGGCAGTTGGTGAAACTGAGAGATTGGAGAGTCGAGAGAGACTTTAAAGCAGTGTACGAGAACGAAACATCAGAGGAACAGTTGGAGAGGTGGAGAGCGATGAGATGGCGAAATGGGGAAGAGGAGTCACAAATGGTGGAGTTACGCGGAGAGGGCTGTATGCAAGGGTCTCTTGAAGTAGGAATGTCCAAAGATTGAAGAGCTGTGAGCTGTTTAGGGTCTAAAGTGGAGTGGACAGAATGATGAGGAGTGGTGGGAGAGGAGGAAGGTGACGGAGTGGTGGGAGCGGAGGAAGGTGACGGAGTGGTGGGAGCGGAGGAAGGTGATGGAGTGGTGGAAGGTTTAGTCGGAGGGGAAATGGGGGAAGGAGTTGGTGAGACGGTGGTGGCGGTGGTGTTGGCGGCTTCAGTGATGGTGGAAACGAGGAGGAGAAGGCAGAAAGAGAGCCAGAAAGGTGGTTTTTGAGGTGGAGACGTTGGCATTGTCTTGTGTTTGATGCAGAGATGAGCGGTGAGTTTGTGAAGTAAAGGCGAGTGTGTATCCAGTCAACACACACTGTTGTAACGAGTGTGCGAGTGAGAGGGCTTGGGAAGTGAGAAGAGGATTATATTACATTCTTACTTTCATGCCCTTTAATTTCTGACATATTAGCAGTTTTGCACAAACGTAATGTACCCTTTTTTTAATCGGATTTTCACTACTTTTTATCTCGGAAAGTGACAAATGTTCATATGGCATTCACATGGCCCCTTTTTTCTTTATGGAAAATTCTTTTCTGCTGAGAAAATAGATACTGCGATGGCAGACAAAAATCGTAAATAGTGGATGGCTTCAAGGGTATAATGATCATTTAAATTATGAATGATTAAATTAAAACCTAATTAGTCAAATTTTCCGTTAATCACAACATAACACAAGGGTCAAACGACCAAAGTCTCAAGAAACTCTGGTTACAGTTAAAAAACAAAGTGGCAATAATGAAGGGGCAATTAAACATGAGTAAACTTCAAAATATCTTAATATTTTGTTTTTGGTGCGTGTCACTTTATTAGAATTCATTCAATCACGACTAGTTAGTTATTGGTCTTAGAAGAAAGGATATGTAATCCACTACCTAGAAGTGGCCTAACCGATCAAAACCCTATCAGCTTTAGGGGAAAAAAAAATCTGTTTTGATCAAATACATATAATTAATAGGAATGAAAAACTTTGATAGCAAGCAATGTACCTTTTGTTGGCTTCCTGCGGGATTGTGGTTTCCTCACACTTAACGTTTCTGTCTTTATTTTTTTTGGCCGCAAAGGAAAAAAAAGAAAAGTTATAGCTTGCAACAAAAACTTCATTAGTGCAAAGCAACCATTCAATCCAATCCTCAATCGGAACTAATATGCAATGATAAAAGAAAATACTATTAGAGTAAATTTGCAATATATGCTGATCAGATCAAAGATCTCCTTTTGTGCTGTAAATTGTACTGTTATGCACCACTACTAGTGCCCAAATTGCTTGACTTTGTTATGTGCCTTCTTTTTCCATAAGATTTGACATTTTCTTTGGAAGAGGCAGGATAATGAATTCTCAGTGGCAAAGAAACGGTCAAATTTAAGGATTAATGACCGTTGGTGACCAAACTATGGCCAGCGTCAGTGGCTAGACCTTTTAACTCTATTGCTACTTTGACTTTGACAGGAATGACTGCTTAATTAGAGAGACTGAGTATGCTCACTGGTCACCGCTGTATTTCTGTGACAGTAGAGTAGACCTGACACTGTGTGGGGCAAAGCTCCCCCATAATTCAGATGCTTAACCAATAGTGTTTCAAATCAAGAACTCTGATATATCATAGTCACAAAAATATTGGTACAAAGTGTTCAAAACTTACTAGAATATATCATATTGCAGTAAAGAAAAGAAATAACTGTAATTTCCCAGTTTCATGAGTGGAAGTGTTACATTTCTTTTTTACAAGCATACTCAATTTTCAAAGGAGGAAAATATCTTGATGGGAATTCAGCAATCTATGGCAATGCAGTTTCCAGCAATGGCCGTGTTATCAACTTTGCTAATAAATGGATCGATCTTAACCCAAACAAGGGAGAAGACAGAGGCCAAAAGCACTGACCAAAGAACAACAATTGTTGGTGTTCTGTTTTGGCGTCCCATGAGACCTTTGAGGAATGGATAGAGATGGAAAATCACCCAGAAGGCGAAAAACACCTTACCAAAGAGAGGTCCCCATGCTTCGTATCCTTTGTTGAGTGCATCGGAGAATCCAGCAACAACACCAACCAAATTGATAATGATAAGGCTTGTTGGAGGGATTAAAACTGTTGTCCACTTCACAATGTAGAGCTCGCCAAACTCTGTATCGTCTGCTGCTTTTGACGTGACTGTGAAGTTGGTATCAATCCCAGCCAACATTTTCAACGCTCCTTGGAAGACAGCAAAGAGATGTGCTGAAACACCTCCTATCACCCAAAACTGCTCATTACGCCACAAATCCTCGATACCAACACCGCTCCATCGTAGCTCCAGGATTGCAGTCAATATAATTGAGATGAAGAGGCCAAGAAAGAGCAGGCTTGCCAGGTTTGAAAGCTGCATTACAATTGCAAAACTCGGTTAGTGGGTAAATTAAATTTTCTCTACAACACAAACACAAGAAAATATACGTTTAGAAACCGTAAGTAAAGGCCAATGATCTTGTTAAGATGAAAGTTGTGTAGAAAGTACCGTAGGTATGATAAATTTTCCTGTGAGAAGACAAATTGCGGGAAGGGTACAGTAGGCAATAAGAGGAAGGGATGTAAAAGGATAAACAATGGTGTTGATATATGCCAGCCTTTGAAGCCATTTAAGACGGCCTCCTCCATATCCATACCAGAGAGGACAGTGTCTGCTCAAGAAAATTTCAACAGACCCAAGAGCCCACCGGAGAACCTGGTGCAATCTATCAGACAGATTGATAGGTGCAGACCCTTTAAATGCAGGCCTTAAAGGCATGCAGTAAATTGATCTCCATCCTCGGCAATGCATCTTGAAGCCACTGAGGATATCTTCAGTGACTGATCCATAGATCCAACCAATCTGAGAAGCAAAAAAGGAAAATCAAAGAGCTCAGCCAAATGTTTTGTGTAATAGAAACTATTTTCTCATGATGTAGTTGGATTTCAAGAATGTGACCAAGATATCATATTGAAGTAAGTAATGGAAGCTCACCTCTTTTCCCCATTCAGTCTTTTCTTCATAGCTGCAGCTAATAACTTGAATTGCTTCCTTGATAAGTGTTGAAGGATTGACAGATTCAGGTACTCCTCCATTTGGCATCAATGTAGACTCAATGAACACAGATGATAAGCCAAAAGTTTTCTCAAAGCTCAACTGGGAGATCAGCATTGATCGTTCATACTCATCATAATCTGCACAAGTTGAAACCCAAACATGCTTTAGCTATTGAATAATTTGTTGACTAACGAAAATCTAAGTTTGTTAGTAAATAGAACTTACTATCAATCTCTGTGAGGTTAAAGATGGCAGCATTCAGATCCTCACGTTTTGCATCCCGGTAAACTTCAGCCAAATCTTTTGTGGGCTGCTTCTTCTTGGAGCAGCAGCCGCACCATGAGCTGGAAGAGGAAGACCTGGGCAAGCTGGGCATAGAAGGAGGTCCATAGCCATATAGTGCTTGCCTGTTGAACACACAACCTGTTCCCACATACACTGGTCCTTGAATGCCATCTAATCCTTTCATGTTAACCTGAAAATAGAATCGAAAGAATTGTATTCACAGCATAATGGTTGCAGAGTGTTGCCTAGTATAAGTTTTAGTGTCAGCTTCAATTTGAGAAGCATGGCATCCATCTTGAGTTTGATATGAGTAGAATCTAAAGTCTTCTAACAACAAATATGCCCAAATGGTATGGAGATCAGTATCTATATTTATTACTAATTGAATCTAATGACTTTTGGTAGAATATAACACTTCTCTTGTTTCAGAATCTAGATCTCTTTAAGATGTATGCATAACACAAGTAATGAAATTAACGGGGGGATTAAGTTAGATTTATCTTACGTCAAAGAAAACCACATTTCTGTTGGCATATCGATCACTCTTATCTATGCCATCAAACCTCTGAGGGAACTGCACATAACATACATCTCGACCAACTTGTGGGTCCATCAAGAAGCACATTGCCTCTCTGACTGCCTTGCTATTGTTTACATAGTGATCACAATCAAGATTGAGTATGAAGGGAGCATTAGTGAGGACTGCAGACACTCTCACCTGAATGAAACATTCACTAAGGTATTAATACACCATTGAATTGCATGTGAAAATTTACTGATAAACTATTTGTACCCACCAGAGCATTTTCTGCGCCAGCCTTTTTGTGATGCTGGTACCCTGGTCTTTTCTCTCTAGATACGTATACAAGTCGTGGAAGTTCATTTCCTTCTATATCACGAGCTCCAGTGTTTCCAAGGAAAACCTGTGAAGAGCCTTTTGAGGAAGTTGAAACTTGAAAAAATATACAAGTACTTTCTTAGCTAGATCTCTATCTGTAAGCGTACCAAATAAACATGGGCCATTGGCTGATGCATAACCAGGTAATCGAATTAATGCTTTCAAACGTTAATAGCAAAGTTGATGCAATATCAAAATATGTTTTTACTGTATGAATAGTTAACCTGAATCATGCCAGGATGGTCGCGAGTGTTACTTCCAGGCCAAGGTGTTCCATCCTGCATAGTCCAACCTTCTTCTGGTGTTTTCTGAGCCTTTGCTACTAAGGCATTTACTCGAACTTTGTACTCTTCATAATCTCTCTGCAGTTAATATAGAATGCAATGTTGAAATATCTTCTAATTGATGCTCAACAAACATTGCACTCCCTACTTAGTATATAGAAGTCGTATTGGGTGCTTACTTTCATTGCTCTACGTTCTTTCACGAAAGAAGGCTGCACCTTGTCTTTCAAGTAATCAATCTTCTGAGAGAAGTAAAACTCAGGAGCCCTTGGCTCAATTGAGAACTTTTTGCAAAACGGAACCCACTTCCTTGCAAATTCAGCTGTTTCTGCTAAAGATTCAAATGAAAGCATGGCAGCACCATCATCAGATACATAACAGGAGACTTTATCCACAGGGTAGTCTAAAGCAAGGATGGACAGCACTGTATTGGCAGTGATCAATGGAGGTTCTTTCAATGGATCAACAGTACTGACAAAGAAGTCCACCGCAGCAAGCTGAGAAGGCTCACCCTCCCTCTCATACCTGGCACAACATAAAGGTAAGGCCATATCATTGACAGAACAACATCTACACACCAAAGTTAGCAATAAAACAAGAATGATCAAGATATAGCACCAACACAGGCATAAGCGCTCATAAGAATTTAGATTTAAGGTTTAGTAGAATGTAGAAAGTTTTGCCCCAAGTATACCTTGCAGATAGCCTGTCAATGTATGTTATTCTATTGACAGGACTCCACTTAGGGAACTGATCCAACACCCATGAAAATGCAAACCAAATCTCACATATGACAGAAGTAAGCCATAGAGCATAAGCGCTGTCCACGGGATGTGTTAATCTGTAGTGGAAGAAAAGCCCCAGAATGATCAATCGCATAATGATCACAGCTCTGTATGGCGTGAGCTTGTTACGTGAAAGTGGAATAAGTTCTGAAAGTGGCTCTGCAGCATCCCCAGACCTGCAAAAGGCAATGTTATAAGAGGTTGCATTTGGCTGTGATTGGAAATATGACTATATGAGAATTTCGATTCAGAGTTTTCATTGTTCTTACGGCTTCTCTTCCATATGCTGCTCTGGTGGAATTTCAGCTGGCTCCTTTTCAGGCTTAGGAGCACTTTTTTTCTTCTTGTTCTTTTTATCTTTCCAACTCTCCACCCGGTTTTTCCAGATTGGATTTCCAGTTTCATCATTCATTTCTTCATTAACAGCATGAGATACGACGATTAGTATATTTTATATAAATGCTGAAATAAGCAAATATATATCAATCAGAAAAATGATCAATATCACTTACCACTGTCCACTGTGGACACACTACTAACATGTCTTGCATGAATCCCAACATCCTGTGCGGACCAATATGAGTTAGAGAGAAGTGTTTGATTCCCAATTTTTGAAACTTCGAACATAAACAGCTACAAAGTTCTATCAACAAGGCAGGGACAAGAATCGAAAGAGATGTCATTTTTTGCAGAATTTATATATAAGGAACGTTATTACCTGAGAATTGTTGAGGTGAGATGCCATTGTGGATGTATTGCTAACAGCCTTTGCTTCACCACCATCCAACAAGTTCTCTAGAGATTTACAGAGGTACGAAAAATCAGCTTACTATAAGATTAAAAATAATGATAAACAAATTTCAACCAAGGCCAATGTTTCTCAAATTCATTCCAAGATTATGACTTGTAATATAACAAAAATTTGTGGAGTTATGTCATGCCTGTTCGTGGTTAAGATTCTATGTATACACGTAATTGGATTAACTATTCACTTGTGAGGTTTCCATTGTAGACATTATAAATATGAGAAAACATCAATTTGAAGTTATGAAAAGAGAACTCTTTTCAAGTTATGGTACCATCAAAAGGAGAGCCACAGCGCAAGCATGCTTTCCTCCCCTCCTTGAGTTCGAACTCAAAACAAGATTTGCACATGGGAAAGCTACAATCATGGCAAGCAACAAACGGGTCCCCATTTGCATTATGACCTACCTGTTCGCCACAGGTGTGGCATATGGGAACCCCAGATTCCATCATCTTTACCTATACCCTCAAGAACACAGATACAACTTCAATATTTTCAAGAGGGTAACTCCTCTAATCCTCTGTCTTCCTTGTTTTTGCCTTGTTTTTATATGGAACACCCTGACCAAAGCTAAGGTGATGGTTTGTGTTTGGTGTGAAGGAGAAGGTGGTGCTGGCATTTTTGTAATGGTGAAGAGAGGGTGAGAAGGCGGTCTGGTGTGTTTGGTGGGGTAAGGAGGTTGAGGTGTTGGTATCGTCTGTTTTGTTGCAGAGAGAGATGGGAAGCAACGTCCATTTCTCTTGTGTATTTGGAAATAAAGATTTGAAATTTTTGCGGGAAGTGCAAGGAAGGTTTTAGTTGGGCAGGCCACATCTTTAACTGACAAGCTTTGAACACAAGTCCCTCCCTCTTTAAAATGCCTAAATGTAGGTGCAGGATAGGGCTCGGGCAAACATCAGCAACCCATAACTAGAACAGCTCACATAGTGTAATCTGGCTCAGTGGTTTGATTGTCGTTCCACAGTGCAAGAAATCAGTTCAACTTTGATAATCTCATTTCAAATCAGTGTATATCAGGGTAACTCATTAAAGCTCCATCGGGCAGTGTTTTTGAGCTACTGGTTTCTATAATACTGTAATTTAACAGATTATATTATTTTGCAACTTTAATTCGGTTTCCCACATTTACTTAGCAAAATGACACTCCACAGCATTAGAGGGGTGGGAAAAAGAAAAAAAAAAAAAAAGAAAAATCAATCTCTTTTGCTGTATAATCTCGCGATCCATCCTGAATTCCTTCAGAGATAGGAATTGCAGCTTTGAAAAATGAGAAAAAGAGAAACATATGAATTTAGCTAAATTAAGGTTGTTTGCCATATCTTGCATGAACTCATAATTTCAGCTTCCTTGATATTGTCCCAAGTCACCAACATAATGACATGCGTTAACATTCATCAAGGCAAGTAGGCTTAGCTTTGCCCATGAATGCAATTGATAAATTCTCCTCACCCATAAAGCAATTCATCAATCATGGAAATTGAGGCACAAGTAGAAGAGCCCAACCATGAAGCAGCTTGCTCCCAGATTTTTACAATCAAAATTATCATATTTTGTTATCAAAGGGCAACCACTCGTCTTCATGGTATAAATAATTCGAATCATGCAGTTCCTGTATCATGATGGATGTGATCGCTGTTACATCTGACCAAGCTACAGCAACAAACAAATCTATTCAATCAATTAATTGATACATGATTTATGCTACATACCGGTTAATCCTAGCTTTATATTAGTTTAACTCTCCCAAGCACTCATGGCCCTAACTGGTGTGCCATGAAATGCGTGGTTGGCATGCAAACTCTCCAACTCTAGTGAGTTTCTTTACCCTAGTTGATCAGTGATGATGCTCACAGAACGTTGCCTCTGGAGTCTAGATAAACAAGCCCATTCTTCGGAATGAAAATCAACAACTGAGCATGAAGAAATCTCATCTTCTTCTGCACTAAAATCAGTTGTTGCACTCTAGGAGTCTCAGAATTGATGATTTTGCAATTCTAATCTATGAAAAGGAATAAACCTTCACTACTTTACTTGTGTCACAGACAACAAGGTTTTCTGATTCAGTTGGTGTAGTACAGAGCCAATTGACCTGCCAAATAAATATTGGGTGAAAATTTGAAAAACAAGCTGAGACATCACATGGAAAAGCCAAAGAAACTCACCTTTTTGCTCAAATTGATGTTAAGATGAAGAATGTTGTTAGTGCTGCTGCTACTCAGCTCCAAATCAAGATATCTTGAGCATTCCCACACCTTTACTGACTTATCGTTCCCGCCTGATATTATAAACTTCCCCCTCTCTCCAAACATTGAGAATGCCACACAAGACACAGCTGCAACATGGCCACCTAAAGAGTAATCCAAATGCAACATGCTTCCTTCTGCACCTGCAGCTATTATGCTCTCCTTAGACTTTGATTGAGATCCTCTATGAGTTTTGGTGTTACTTTTTGCCCTAACAGCTGCAAGTTCTGATTCGATGTTGATCACATCAACAACCCCATCTCCCCTGGCAACAGCACAAATTTTGCCTGAGTTGTCTACCATATCAGCATCTGGAACTGTTATTGCATGAACAAAAGCAGGATTGAAACATTGTGCTGAGTTACTACCCTTCATTTCAGGCAAACCTACAACGAACAAAAAATCACAAAATACCTACAGGTGAATAGAAAAATATGCACTTAAAAACCACTTACAAGAAGGGCAACAATATTTATACAGGTTAATACATGCAAGAAAACAAGAACAAGATGGAAATGAATATAGAACAAGAGATAAACACACCAAAATCCACAATTTTGATTGGGCGCCCTTTGGAGAAGTCCCACGTGACAAGTTTTGAGTCCAGACCTCCAGTAATGACTGCCAAAAATTAGTGGTTATGATCAATATACCTAGGACAAGAAAGCTGCTAATAGAAGCAAGAAATATCACCATTGCCAAAAATTTTAAGGCAGTGAAAATTCAAACTGCTATAAGGCAACAGGTAAATGTGGACTTTAAGTTCATACCTCTAGTTCTATAATCTTAACAAAAAAATAGAGACCTACAGGGTAAGCCTGTGCTGGGAATTATCATCCTCCTTTCCTAATCAACCTTCCTTTACTGATAAGTCTTCAACTCCATCATATAACATAACAATTTGGCATTTCAGCAACTTAAATATATCTATAAGCTTTAGGTTGAAAAATGAAATATCACAATCCCTGCTAATCCACACAAGACACAGCTGCAACATGGCCACCTAACGTAATGTTCGTACCGGTTAACCATTTGCAACCCAGATGAATGTGCAATGCAGCTTTTTACTTGCTAAAGCAACCCAAAGACATCAGCTCACTTCATTAATTACAACGCTGATGTCTTCCAAGTACATGTGCATGGATAAACTTCAGGGTGTGTGTGTGCGAGCAGATGATCAGCTGTGTGGAACTCACAAATATGGTAAGGGAAGAAATGGAGTTCTCAAACTAAAAGGAGTTAAAAGGTCAATGAAATACCTCCCCAAGGTCTCCAAGGAATGAACTGCACACTGCTACAAATCTATAGCACAGTTAAGCGTTGCAAATGGTTGAATACCTAACAGAATATTCAGAAGACACTTTGGTCCAGTGTGGAAATAGCAAAAGAAAGAAACTAGTTGGGTTGCATTTCAGGCATAAATAGTTACAAACTATAATTATTTTAGATATCATTTGGAAAATAAAACCCTTGTTGGAAGACACATGCATAGCTGTTGAGAAATTAATCAGGTGCTTTGTGCTTGGATATCACGCATTGACATTTAATTCAAAACGCAAGCACTAAATAAAGAGTAAGGATACACTAGAATGTCCGGCTCTCAAAGTCTTAAAAAGACAATTCTGACGAATATCAATAATCTGCCATGAACATTACGTTATAACCATGTTAATCTTTCAAAATGCACATAGCAAATTCTTGTTCCATTACCTTAACATCACCACTATCGTCAGCAGAAGCAAGAAAATCTGCCTTAGGGTTGCAAGAAACCTGCAGAGGTTAAAACCATTTCACTTGTTAAAAACTCTCGATAACGCCTCAATAAAAATTCATAAGATATAAAGAAAAAATTTTACTCAAACCTGATTTATTTCCTCCTTATTATGGCTATAACTTTGCAACAGCTTCCCTGAAGTAGAAGTAACCTTCAAATAAAAATTGCACAAAAAAAAAATTAACAGCCACCAAAAATAAATTGCAGTTTACTGATAATTTTAATGCAAAAACAAAAGTTAAACTCTTTGAAGACTTACCATATGCATATCAAAACACTTGATTTCACTTCCTGATGAAACATAAATGATGTCTTCATTTCCTGAGGCAAGAAAAAAATCAATTCAAATGAAACAATTCAATTAATTGAAACTGATAAACCATAGAATCAATCAAATTATGATGGAATTGCAGCTAATTAAATGGAGAATTCACCTGGCTTAAAACATAGAGAAGAAACAGGTTGCTGTTGCTCTCCCATTTCCATGACAAACTGAGCATCTTTGCATCTCATATCAAACCAGCAAACGCAACCATCCTGTGTCGTTTTTTGCGTGCATCATCAAAATTAAAGAAAGAGGACCTCAAACGAAAAAAAGAAAAAAAAAAGTTAATTTTTTTTTACCTCGCCGGCGGTGGCGATGACTCCAGGACGGTCACGTGAGGATATGCAGTAGGTGGCGGTTGCTTTGTGACCTCTTAAGCTTCTTGGTTCCGACATGACTTTCTGCTGTTTCGATCAATCAACGGTTGCCTCCTGATGTGAGCAATGTAATTGGGTCCGTATTGGACTGGATGGATTGGGTTGCTTAGGCCCATAAACCCATTCAAGAATGAAAAAGGGAAGTTTACATATATAACCAAAGAAGAGGATTTTTTCAAAAACTTTTTTAAGTACAGTGTTGATACAGAGTATGGTCTAGGCTGAAATGATGGAGGAATAAGTTTCTTTCAAAAGTCGGTAAGGAGATATTGTTGAAATTAGGTGCCCAAGCCAGTCCCTCTTATGTGATGAGTGTTTTTTTGCTTCCGCTTGATCTTTGTGCAGAGCTTGAAAGGATGATGAATTCATTCTGGTGGGGCAAGTATCGAAGTAGTGAGAAGGACATTCATTGGCTTGAATGGGGAAAAATGTGTAACAGTAAGTTTTCGGGTGGTTTGAATTTTCAACGTATCCAACGTATCCATGAGTTTAAATCTAGCTTTGATTGGTAAGCGGGGTTAGCGCTTATCAACCAATCCTGATTCTCTTGTTGCTGCATATTCAAGGCGCACTATTACAGCAAATCTTCGCTCCTTGAAGCATCTTTAGGCCAAAATCCAAGTTATGTATGGCGTAGTATCATGGCAGCCCAAAATCTTATCATGCAGGGTGCTCGAAGGCGAGCGGGCAAAGGGGATTCTATTTTGATTGGTACAGACCCTTGGCTTCTTGTGCATGAAGGTCCATTTATCTCATCTGCAATCCATGATGACATTAAAAACTCCAAGGTTTGTTCTCTTTTTGAGGTTGATCGTCTAGCTTGGGACAGAGGGGTGACTCTTGACTTGTTTAATGAGAGTGATGCTGGCATAATTCTGGGTCGACATGTTAAGGATAGATGGTTCTGGCTTTGGGAGAAGAAGGGTAACTATTCAGTTCGGAGTGCCTACAAGTCTATGGCTGCTAATTCAATCAACCTCACTAATGCAGTTCGCTCCAGCTTTTGGAAAGAAGTTATCTCACCCTGTCAAGGATGCCAAACATATGACTAATATATAACATATCTATTAAAAATTAGTTTTATATCACATGTCAATATATACAACACCTTTATATATATATATATATATATATATATATATATATATATAT
>CATIWM010219818.1:0-22033 GCA_949671775.1 Mallotus repandus
GTGAAAAAAATTAAATTTTTATCGATTCCTTTATTTCGTTGACTGATTTGAGGGTTTTTTTTATTTTGTTGATTTCTTATTAGTTTTTGCATGTATTCCTTATATTTTTCTTTTTTAGATTTGTTTTTTGATCCTAGACTTCTTGAATCTATCTTTTTTTTATATTATTTAATGTCTTATTAGTTTTAAATTTTGTATTATTTTTTTTAAAGGTTCAAGAGCACAAAAAAGATCAGATGATTAGATGTTTGATTTTGGCGTATGAATTTATGGTTATGTGCCTTAGGAATTAAGAAGCTGAACCTACAAATTTCTTCTTCAAAGTAGCTAAAGTCATCTTCTTTTTCTTTTTTTTGGATTATATTTGCCATTTCCAGATACTTAATGAAAAGCACTATACTTGCATATGATAGGTTCAGAGACCAAATAATCAACAATATCTATGGTTTTTTGAATGATATATTTACATTCCTTTGATGTGTATTAGTATCCTTGCTAAAACAATATCATCTACCTTTTCCTTCCTCTTAAGACATGCACTTGGAAATCAAATATCACTTAACTGTAGCCGTAGCCCCTTAGAGACCGAAGCATCCAAGCAAAATCATTAAGTATTCTTTATTGGCCATATATATAATTAATGCTTTTTAAGGAAAGGATTTAATGTTTTCTATTTGGTGGAGTTATTGTTTGTTGAGTCAATTTTGAATTAGTTCTCATATGTTCATTGTTGTAGAATTAGGAATTGGTCCATATGTTTTTATTTGGCTAAGATGCCATAAGTTAGTTGTCAAAAGAGTCAAAAAGTTATCAAATTTTATATTCCATCAAGATATTGTTGAGATATTTGTAAGGTGACACTTCTTTCATCAAAATATGTTTTTATTTGAATTGTAATTTCAATATAGGTGTAATGGCTACTCCTGTCTATTTTCTTTTACAGTTTTTCCCGTCTATAATGTGTCAAATAAACTTTTTTGGATAAATGGCAATCATGATACTTAGTTTTTAAAAAAAAACAAAAAAATCTATGGTTGCTTTAGTTGCAAATGCTATGCTTATATCAAAAGTCTATTAGTCTTTTTTATTTTGAATTGAAAGTTTGTCAATCTTTAAAAGAGAATTATGGGGCCTAGATGTGTGTGAAGATAGTAATGGGGTTGATCTTTAGAGGAAGGTGGTGGAGAGAAGAATGGTTTAAGCAAACTAGTGAGTAGTGTGAGGCATGCAATGTGTATGCTAGTCTAGTGGACAAGATGGAATTATGAAGGTATCACATAATACAAAGGCAATATAGAACAAATCCAGTGAACAAGAGAATGTGTCCAATGCGAATCGAGTTGATAAGTTGTTAGTTGTATTGTGTTATGTATATAGTAATAAGAGGTCCTAAATTTGTTGATCATTTAGTTATCGTAAGGCTGGTGTTCTTGAACTAATTTTTGGTGTTTTTTAATTAGGAATAATATGTACTCTTTAACAAATTTATTATAATTTTGTAGAGATATATTAGTTAAGATATAGTCAATGACTTTTTTGATTTAATGGGCAAATTAAAAAAAATTAATGACCTTTAGCGCTTTCTGCAATTTCAACACAACATTTTAATTTTGGCAATGTCATTCACCAACTTTTTAATTTTTGCAATTCTATGCATCGGTTGAAAATCCGGTAAAATTTTACTGACATGACCACTGAAAAAATTTGAGTTGATCCACGTAAGCGCCACATCAAAACTCACCATTTTGGCTATTTGCAAAGAAATACATGACCTTTGACATTCTTTGCAATTTAAACATGACCTATTGATCTTGACAATTTGATACATAATTTTCTTATTTTTATTTAATTTATATTTTTCAATTGATGCATGTGAAGCAAATATGTAACTCAAATATTTTTTAATTGATACATAAAATAATTAATGATATATACATTTTTGTTGAAATGGAATCTTCATTTTTCTTTTATTGATGAATTTATAGTAATTCATTAATTTTAATTTTTAATTAATATCACTATATTTTAAATGAATAAATATTAAAATTTTAAAAGATACATTTATTTGCAGTTCTATGTATAATATAAATATTTAAAATATTTGAATTAAATTATTTTCAAAATGATATTTTAACTCAAACTAACAAAATTAAGTATATGTCAATTTGAATGTATCAATTAAATGTTCATTACACAAAAATAAGGAAGAAAGTTATATTTTATTTAATTAGATAATTTAATTTTGAATTCTCATTACTTAAATATTTGATTTGCATGCATCAGTTGAAAAATATAAATTAAATAAAAATAAAAATAATTATGTGTATCAATTTATCAAAATCAATAGGTCATGTTTAAATTGTAAAAAATGTCAAAGGTCGTGTATGTTTTTGCAAATGGTCAAAACGGTGCATTTTAATGTAGTACTTACATGAATCGACTTAGATTTTCTGGTGGTTATGTCAGCAAAGTTTTACTAGATTTTCAATCGGTACATGTAATTGTAAAAATTAAAAAGTTGATAAACAACATTGTTAAAATTAAAAAGATATGTCAAAATTGCCAAAAGCACTAAAGGTCATGAATTTTTTTGTAATTTAACCTACTTTAATTATCCATTTTGATTGCATATAATTATACAAAAATATTTAATATTTTAATTTAGTCTTGTATATATTTAAATTAAATGTTAAAAAATTTGGATTCTCACACATATATAGATGTAAATGTAATTAGTTTTATGTCAAAAAATTTCATTAAGTCATATATCAATTTTTTTAAAATAAATTATCCAATTTCACTTAATTTCCCACCTCATTTTATTAATTAATTTTTATTGAAGTAACTTCTTATATTTATGCTTATATGATGAGTTTTTAATGTATGGAATATTTTAGAGATTTATTTCCCTCTTTCAACGTCAAGATCCTTCTACCATTTCATGTTACTACATAGGTTTTGAATTCTTTTGTTGTTATTGGATTTTAAAAATCCAAGGTGTGTTTGAACCTAATGGAGGAGCATATGAAGTGCATCATTGAGCAGTTTCAGTCTAATCAAAGGTGCAATGTATTAGAATTTTTTGCACCTTGAGATATTTGGTGTTTTATGTGTAGAAAGTTATTAAGATTATTTTACGTAGATATTATTAGTTAATATTCACAAATAATATTTTCTACATTCTCTATGGGATGCTATTATTTTGAATGATACTACTATTTTTATTTTTTCTCAATAGTATTTTCTATTATTAATTGAATTTGAATTTCCATCTATTCATTTTATTAAAATGAATTAAATTATTCATTGTAATTGAATATATCATTACACTCGTAAATAATAATATAAAATTTAGTGACAAATTAGAGATGAACTATTGACAAATAAAATTAATATAAAATAAAAAAAATAGCAACGGATTACTGACAAAAATGGTTTCAATGGCATATTAGTGATGGAATAAATTAAATCTAACCTTAATTTTAGTAATTGATTATTGACAAATAAGTGAAGGAAAAAGTTGGTGACAAAAATGTTGGTTACTAATTAAGGATGAATTAGTGACAGAAATTTTTGTGGCAGATTAGTAACTGAAAAGTGATAGATTAGCTACAGATATATTAATAATGGATTACTAACGGAAAACTTAATGATGGATTCATTAATGACGAATTCGTGACAAAATTTTTAGAGACAGAAACAGTCACTAATTTATGATAGATATATCATTTCAATGACTAATTTTTAATATTAATTTATGACGGATAATTCGTCACAAAGTTTAGCAATGGATGACCTTTTTCGTCAATAAAAGAATAGTGACAGAAATTTTTTGTCACTAATTCGTCACTAAACGAAATAGTAAAGGATTAGTGACGAAAATTTCCATTAGTATTCTGATACTTTTTTTGTAGTGAGAAAATAATAAAAGTGAAGGAGTATGAAGGTTCATTATATAAAGTTCAGGGGTGAAACTATGCATTTAGCCAAACAAAATTGTGCCACATCTAGTAGTGATGCTTAATTCTTTTGGATTGAGCTCATGAAATGCCTCAAGTATTCTTCCAAGAGACTATTAAATCTTTTCGTTTGTCCATTTGTCTATGGGTGGTAATTGCTCAACATATCCAAGCATGAACATAGAATTCAAAAAAGCTATGCTAAAAAAGTTCCCAAAAATTGCGCATCCCAATCCCAAATATTTCACCACATGTTTAAAGAAGTTTCTCACCGTGTCTTCAAGGAACTGAATTTCAGCATTGGGATAAAGGTGCTATACTTGGAAAACTTATCAACAACAACTAAAATGGAATCATATTATCCCACTCAAGATAAATCAGTAATGAAATTTAGTGACACGCTCTCCCAGGGCCGACTAGAAACTAGTAAGGGTTCTAATAAACATAATGTCTTCTATCTATGAGCTTTTCTTATTAATAAATTAGGCATGTATTAGTGCACATATGCATATCATCTTCCATTTTAAGCTAATAATAATTTTATGTCAAGAGACCCAGCGTTCTTTGCCATCTGGGGTGTCCTGCCTATAAGGTGTCATGGCATTCATAAAGTAGTAACTTCCTCAAATTCTCAGTTTTGGGTATGTGTAGCCGATATTCATTGGCCACTAGAAGATCATTCTTCTGTAAAAACTATCTAGTCTTCCCCTGTTTTGTCAAGTTGATTAAAGTCACATCTTCTTTTTTTTTAAACTTTGCTTGATCTGAACTTGAATGGAAGTTACTATGTAACTCGTGGATAAATAAGCTAACTATTTTTTCACTGCCAATTTGGCTGTTTATCATAATAAATTTGCCATTATATTGTTCTTTTTGGCCTTATATTCCAAGTTAAAATCGAATTCAGCCAAGTGTTCCTGCCATCGTGCCTGTCTTGGATTTAACTTCAATTGAGTTAAGAAATAGCTAACCATCGTGTTAACAATTTATACCATGAACTTCGACCCCAACAAATAATGCCTCAATGTTCGTAGGCAATGAAGGACTGCTAGTAACTCTTTCCTATAAACTGTGTATCGACGCTTTACCTCACTCAACTTCCTACTTTAAAAGGCAATATATAGGATGGTTATCCTATATCAAAAGGCATAATAAGAAATTCATACGCACCAAACCAAGTTACACAAGTAGTTTTTGATTCATCCCCTTTAGTAATATGGACTTAATGGTATCCTGATATGAGATCTAGTTTGCTAAAGTACTTGGCTTGGCCTAATTAATCGAAAAGATTAGCTACAAGTAGGATGGGATACTTATTCCTCATAGTGACTTTATTGAGGGCTTGATAGTCGATACATAACTACAGACCCCCATCTTATTTCTTTTGCAAAAGCACAGGAGCACCAAAGGGGGCCTTGGAGCGATGAATGAATCCCGTCTCAAGTATATTTATACTTTTATGATGAGTTTTTAATGTATGAATTATTTTAGAGATTTATTTCCCTCTTTCAGCATCAAGATCCTTTTACCATTTCAGGTTACTATATGGGTTTTGAATTCTTTTATTGTTATTGGATTTTAAAAATCCATTGTGCGTTTGAACCTAATGGAGGAGCATATGAAGTGCATCATCAAGCAGTTTCAGTCTAATCAAAGGTGCAATGGATTAGAATCTTTTGCACCTTGAGATGTTTGGTGTTTTATGTGTAGAAAGTTATTAATATTATTTTACGTAGATATTATAAGTTAATATTGACAAATAATATTTTCTACATTCTCTGTGGGATACTATTATTTTAAATGATACTACTATTTTTATTTTTTCTCAATAGTATTTTCTATTATTAATTGAATTTGAATTTCCATCTATTCATTTTATTAAAATGAATTAAATTATTCATTGTAATTGAATATATCATTACACTTGTAAAAAAATAATATAAAAGGTAGTGACAAATTAGAGATGAACTATTGACAAATAAAATTAATATAAAATAAAAAAAATAATAACGGATTAGTGACAGAAATGGTTTCAATGACATATTAGTAATGGAATAAATTAAATCTAATCTTAATTTTAATAATCAATTATTGACAAATCACTGAAGGAAAACGTTGGTTACTAATTAAGGATGAATTAGTGATAGAAATTTTTATGGCAGATTAGTGACTGAAAAGTGATAGATTAGCTACAAATATATTACTAATGGATTAGTGATGGAAAACTTAATGATGGATTCATTAATGACAGATTCGTGACAAAATTTTTAGTGATAGAAACAATCACTAATTTATAACATATATATCATCTCAATGACTAATTTTTAATAATAATTTATGACGGATAATTCGTCACAAAGTTTAGCGATGGATGACCTTTTTTGTCAATAAAAGAATAGCCACAACTAGAATTGTGATGAAAAATTTCTGTTACTAATTCGTCACTAAATGGAATAGTAAAGGATTAGTGACGAAAATTTCCATTAGTATTCTAATACTTTTTTTGTAGTGAGAAAATAATAAAAGTGAAGGAGTATCAAAGATTCATCATATAAAGTTCAGGGGTGAAACTATACATTTAGCCAAACAAAATTGTGCCACATCTAGTAGTGATGCCTAATTCTTTTGGATTGAGCTGATGAAATGCCTCAAGTATTCTTCCAAGAGACTGTTAAATCTTTTCATTTGTCCATTTGCCTATAGGTGGTCATTGGTCAACATATCCAGACGTGAATATAGAATTCAAAAAAGCTATGCTCAAAAAGTTCCCAAAAATCACACATTCCAATCTTAAATATTTCACCACATGTTTAAAGAAGTTTCTCGTTGTGTCTTTAAGAAACTGAATTTCATCATTAGTATAAAGGTTCTATACTTGGAAAACTTATCAATAACAACTAAAATGGAATCATATTATCCCACTCGAGATAAATCAGCAATGAAATTTAGAGACACGCTCTCCCAGGGCCGACTTGGAACTAGTAAAGGTTCTAATAAACATGATGTCTTCTGTCTATCAGCTTTTCTTATTAATAAATTAGGCATGTATTAGTGTACATATGCATATCATCTTCCATTATGAGCCAATAATAATTTTATGTCAAGAGAGCCAACGTTCTTTGCCATCTGGGGTGTCCTGCCTATAAGGTGTCATGACATTGATAAAGTAGTAACTTCCTTAAATTCTCAATTTTGGGTATGTGTAGCCGATATTCATTGGCCACTAGAAGATCATTCTTCTATAAAAACTATCTAGTCTTCCCCTGTTTTGTCAAGTTGATTAAAGTCACATCTTCTTTTTTTTTTAAACTTTACTTGATCTGAACTTGAATGGAAGTTACTATGTAACTCATGGAAAAATGAGCTAACTATTTTTTCACTACCAATTTGGCTTTTTAGCTTAATACATCAGCCATTATATTGTTCTTTCTGGCCTTATATTCCAAGTTAAAATCGAATTCAGCCAAGTGTTCCTATCATCGTGCCTGTCTTGGATTCAACTTCAATTGAGTTAAGAAATAGCTAACCATCGTGCTAACAATTTATACCATGAACTTTGACCCCAACAAATAATGCCTCCATGTACATAGGCAATAAAGGACTGCTAGTAACTCTTTCTTATAAGTCGTGTATCGATGCTCTACCTCACTCAACTTCCTACTTTAAAAGGCAATATATAGGGTGGTTATCCTACATGAAAAGGCATAATAAGAAATTCATATGCACCAAACCAAGTTACACAAGTAGTTTTCGCTTCATCCCCTTTAGCAATACAGACTTAATGGTATCCTGATCTGAGATCTAGTTTGCTAAAGTACTTGGCTTGGCCTAATTGATTGAAAAAATTAACTACAAGTAGGATGGGATACTTATTCCTCATAGTGACTTTATTGAGGGCTTGATAGTCGATACATAACTACAAACCCCCATCTTATTTCTTTTGGAAAAGCACAAGGGCACCAAAGGGGGCCTTGGAGGGATGAATGAATCCTGCCTCAAGTGATTCATCAAGTTTCTTTCTCAACTCAGTTAGCTCAGGAGGAGCCATTTTATAAGGAGCTCTTGCAGGAGGTTTCATCCTCAGTAGTAGTTTAATTTCATGACCAATCCCCCTTCTTAGAGGCAAGGTTGGAGGCAACTTGTTGGGCATAACATTTGCGTACTTAATTAATATTGACTTTAGTTATTTTGGAATCCTCTTATCCAATTGTTTCTCTCTCCTAATGGGAATTGTCATGTATGTCTTCTCCCCTTCTTTACCCTTTTTTTAAACTACATAGCTGATAACATCTTCTTTTAATTAATCAAGCTTACAGTAGTTAGAATTACACGTGGGCTTTCCCTTATCATTAATAATCAATTAGTTGCGGGGATGAGGATGCTTCTAGTCTGCTTCAAGAAGTCCAACCCTAACATTATATCAAAATCATCCATTGGAGCTACTGTAAAAAATAAATTTCTGCCTAATGATCCCAGTTTACATGGTACTTCCTAAGGTACCCTACCGTTTCCTTAGCCTGAGAGTTCACGACTTTGATTTTCCCACGTCCTTCTCCATATTGAGTCTTAACCGAGTTACCACATTATTTGTCATTTAATTTTTTGTAAGCCTCATATTTATAAGAGTTCAGATAAGTTTACCTTGTATAACCAAATCAATGTACATAAGTCCCCTCTTAGTTTTTGTCTTTTGTTGCTCTATCTGTCTTTTTAAAGTACTAAAAAACCTGAGAGTTCCCATTATAGCTTGTTCATTCTCCTCTCCCCCTTGAGGATTGTCCCTTATTTCTTCTTGTTGCTTCGCCCTGATGGTATTTAGAGCTCTATGATAAGGGCATTCTGCCACCCAATGTAGTCCACTGCATAAAAAGCACTTAATATTTGAGGCACTTCTCCCAATGAACTTCTCAAATCTAGAGGACTGTGCTTATGGTTGGCTAAAATTCCTCTCATGAAATATGAGGTAACTTTTATCTCCCCCTCTCATGTTCCTAAATCTCTTTTTCATCACACTAAAATTTCAATTCTTTTGCTTTGAATTCCCAGGTTATTGGGATTGTCAATCAGAGTTTCTATGGTAACTTCTTGCCTACTTAATAGTATGACTGTTGCCCCCATAAAAGGGTTAAATCTTCTTTTGTTACCAACTTAAGAGTAATCTTCTAAGCTTTCAGCTGCTGCAATAGCTGCCTTGACATCTTTGACTCCTCTCTATTAGAGCTCTTTCTTAGCTCATGGTTTTAACCCAGTGATAAAACGATGCACTCGATCTCCCTTAGCCATTTGGCATATTAAGAATTAACGCTAAAAATTGCCTCACATATTCTTAAATGGAGTTGGTATGCCTCAACTCATTTAGTTGATAGTGTATGTTGAATCCCACATTTTTTGGGTAAAATTAGTCCTTTAGTTCTTGCTTGAAGTCCTCTTAACTAGTCACTAAAGATTTACCAGATTTTATTCCTTCAACTTTGGTCTGCCACCAAAGTTTCACATCATCAATAAGGTACATGTGGGCGATTTTTAATCATTGTTCATCAGAGTCTACTTTTATTGCCTCAAAGTAAAGTTCTATATCAAATAAGAAGTTATCAATGATTGATGAGTCTCTAGCCCCTCCGAAGGATTTTGGTTTAGGGATTTTAGTCCTTCCCATTAACCCGATCTCAATGTCATCTCTATTGGCCAACTCCTCCACTTTATTGTTCACTGTCTGCACCTCTTGATGGATAGTTTGGATAGCTTATTTTACATTTTTGGTTAAAGCATTAAGAGCTTCACAAACGCTCTTATGGCTCTCACCGATATTATTGGGCAATTTCTCTAAGGTCTCCACATGAGACACCAGGCTCTCTAGCACTTCACTTAGCTTTTCATCATTTATGCTCCGAGAGGGATCCACATGAGGGGGCCTCAAGCTCTGTTAGCCGACCCTCATGAGAAAATAACCTACCAAAAAATGACTCATGGGTAACAATTTTATTAACAATATTTTCAATCACATATGCTTTTGCTACTATAACATTAAGAAATTCAATTTTATTTAAGACATTCTCTGTAGGGGCTCACTTTGGTTATCATAACCTTAAGTGCCTCTACTCTTTTCTCCAGCGCCTCCATGCACGCTTGTTTAGAATTGTTCACTTTGGCCATAGCCACCATAATAAAAAGCAAATAATGCTCTTATACCAAATGTCATGGGCCCTCAAAAGCTTTATAAAAAGGGATTGTGGGACACTTATTTAGAACACCTTCTAGTAAGCCAGCCTCAAGGACATATTAATAATTATGTAAAAACATAAAGAAGAATGAATCAACATCCGAGTCAAGGCCTGTAAAGCCAACATAGTAGCCCAGAGGGTAAGAACAGAGCAACAAGCACAATTCCAAGCACAAGTACAAGCACAACCAAAAAGAGCACAACAAATAAATAGAATGGGCTACTTCCGTTATTCATCATGGAAATCATTACATCGATTTGGATACTGTGCTCCTTATGGTATAGGCAAGGGGAATCCAGCCAAGAGAAGTACCTACACCTAGTGACTAGATCTTCGACCTATACCCTTGATGACTAGTTACTCCCCCTTAAAAAGCATATGAAGCACAATGAGAGTTGGTACAAGTAGACATTAAAATGTTCCACCCATCATAATCACGAAATTATATAAAATAAAATAAAATATAAAATATTTAAAATGCCCCCTAGGAGCATAAAATACTACCTTAGTTGCATGGGTAAAAGTAGGTCCCACTAATTCTTGGAACGCTTAGTCCATCCTCCGTTAGTAAAAAACAATGAATATGAGATAAAACAAGTGAGTGTAAACATTTGATTGTTAAAAGAAAAAAAAAAATCTAACCACCAAAATAGAAAAATTAAAAGTTGATGCATCGAATGTGCCATTTTTGGTTGATAAAAAGGGCGCGGGCAATTTTTTGGTTTGCAAAACCTAAACCTAAAAAGCTAAAACCCTCTCTGTCTTTTTTTTTTTTTTTTTTGTTTCTCATTTGTTTTCTATTTTATTATATTTGAGTCTTCACAATTGAATCGATTTGGATTTGTGTAAAATCGAAAAAGTCCAAACCCTCCAAAATCCTCAAATTATTATTCTTCAATTGGATTGGATTGGATTCGATTCTGTTTACAAACAAAACAAAAGATCTGAAAGGTTTAGGGTTTTATTCGGAGATTGAATTCAAATTCTTCAGATCTCTTTCCCATTCATTCATTTCCAATTATTTAATTTCATGGACTCTTCTCCTTCTCCGGAGGTTCATCATCGAGTCACCTCTACTGGTAAATTCATATGTTTACTGATTGATTCATTGATTCTTCTGTGTTTTATTGTATCATCAAGTGTTTGCGATATTCGATTCCGTGATCCATAGCCAGATTTAACCCGATTCATATCTCTGCTTTACTATCCTTATCATTCTAGGGTTTTGTTATTTTGTGTTTGCACCTACATTTGCCTTTTTTTTTTTATAAAAAAACCCAATCTTTTGCCTGCTCTTTTCTTTAGGGATTTCTTTTTTTCTTCTTTTTGTTTTTGCAAATGCAGTTTTTGATTTTCTTTTATTACCGTTTATAGCTGGTGTGTCTGAGCAGCTTATATTCGGGCATTTCAAATCTGATAAAAATTTTCAAAAAAATTATCATTATTAATTCTTTTTTTTTCTTTGAGAGCTTGCTCACTTTGGACTATTGCTTTACTCAATGCCCATCTGCTATAGAAATGGAAAAGCAAGAATTTCAGTTCTCTATCTTTAATACCATCTAATCCACCGTGTCTTTAATGTCCTCAAGGTCCCAGCCAGAAATTTGAAGTTAATGCTTTGCTAAATAAACTCAAAGTAATTCCAAGTGGAAAAAATGTAATGCTATTTTTAATAATTAAGTCATATTTGGCAATTAAATAAAAGTTCTTAATTCTTAAATAATAACAGAAATAGAAAAATCCTAACGTAATTCTAATATTTAAAAATCAAATTGGAGGGAAGGGAATATTTAGAGGGGCCCCGTGTTTGTTTTCTGTTTTTATGTTGCTTTTTGTAACCAGTTTTCTCTACTAGAAGATTTTCTGTATTTTAATTGTTCATCATATTGGAATTGGATGCAGGAGAGTCACCAATTAGGCGAGCTAATGTGACAGACCAGGTACTTTGTTTTGTGAATTTTTGGGATAAAATTTTTCTTTTTGTTTTAACAAGCATAGGGGAGTTTATTCCACTATGTCTTTAAGTTTTAATATATTATTATTATTATTATTATCAGCCAGTTTCGCCCAAAGATGGAAGGGTTGTTTCAGAGAATCCTTATCCGGATGCAGCAATTATTGGGCCTCCAAGAGATGTTGTAGAACAGACGAGATCTTTGGATGCTGGTGGTGGAGATTTTAATCCTATGCCACCACTCAATACTTATGCTACAAATGAACAGACTATATCATATGCCAGTAAGTGTTTTTATCCCCTGCTATTGCTGTTATTGATTTAAAATCATTGACCTTTCAAGAATACTTGTGACAGAAATTAAACATAGCATAGTTTAATTACAAGAAAAAAAAAACTACTGCTTGTTGTTTGTTTGAAATTTAAACTAATGCTTCAAACATTATAAGTGACACCCTAGCGATGTGTATGTACTTTAGAAATTTTGTTAACTTATTTTTCTTAGTTATATAAGCTTGCAGAAAATATTGATTGGTTGTATGAACAAAAAATAAATGAATTTTGGTAAATTTTGAGCTATGAACTCATGAAGGATAAAAAATGATGCTACCAACTAAGAAAACATAGGAATCAAATAGCATCTGCTGCAGCTTAATGCTAGACTGTGATTCAGATGCCATTGGGGTTGAGTATTGCTTGATTTTACTGAAAAGCTTGTTGGATTTGGAATTTTAACATTTGAAGGAAGTTGGGCATTTGTTTTGTTGTTTTGAACATTTGATGGTTGGAATTATTGGTTATTGCAAGTACAATCTTCAATAGAAAATGGTGCTGTTCTGTTGGGTCTTGATGGCCATGTAAGTTTTCATATGCTTCTGATTATGGGTCAAGAGAGGGTAGAGTGAAATATGAGAGAAAGTGAAGGAAGGGAATATAGATAGTTATGCAGCAAAGCAAGGATATTTTTGTATTTGTATTATTTATTATTTTTTTGTTTCATTTAATTTCAGTTAATGGGTTGTATAGAATAAGGTGTGTCTATAACGGTGTGGTTGCACTTTAATATTCTTAGGGTTTAAAATCAAACTGCCTGTTCACATTTGGATAACTAGCCCCATAGTTGATTGTGTTTTAGAGTTTTTGTGCACTTTCTTGTTATTTGAATATGTTGAGTTTCTTCGTAATTTATCTTTTATAATTCAACTTTGACAGAAGTGTTAAATATCGTGTGGAGTTTTTTTGTGTGTGTTTGTTTTGGACATAAAACAGAAACATCTTGAGATTTTTTTTTGTTTATTACTTTTAAAAAGAAATATTCTGCTTCTTGACATAATATTAAAGATGTCACATGTTTGGTCTGTTTTTCAGGTTATGTCAATAGCACTGGCTCTTGGGATGGGTATCCTCAATATCTTAATGCTGCAGATGGCTTGCATATATCTCCGGTGAGAATGATGCATTTATTCTTGCACCTTTCATATTTATTTGTACATTGTACTCACCAATTTGTCTTGACATTTCTCAGGTTGTTTACAATGATAATTCATCTGTCATGTTTCATTCTGGTTATGGCTTCAATCCTGAGATGGCATATGGCCAATATTCTCCAGTTGCTACTCCTATGCCTCCTATAATGCTAGAAGGCCAATTATTCTCCCCGCAACAAATTCCATTTGCACCATCTTTCTATCCACAATCTGCACCTCCCAATGTGCCTTCATCAGCTCCTCTTTCATCATCTGAGCACATTACATCAGAAAGTAATACTGACAACTTACTTTTTGGGCCAGGATCAGGTTACTTAGTACAGTTTGGGTCATTTGCTGGAGGGAGTATGTCTGGCACACCTGGCTCTAGTCCATTAACATCTCCATCAGTTTATTCTCATCCCATGGGCATACTTGGGTCATATGAGCATCATATTCAACAGGCATGTTTTTACCCTACTATTGCTAACTTGTTAAATTGTAGCATTCCTTACAAGGGAAGATATAAAATATGCATTCTGTTTTATGTCATTATTATATATCATTGTCGTCTTACTGTAATTATCATTTGGTAATGGTAACCAAACAATTATGCATAAGCACATGGCATTTTGCCACTTTGGGAATGCTTGCAATGCTATTGAGATTTCATGTCACTGCATCCTTATAAAAAAGGCATGCTTATTTTCTATTACTCAATTTGAAAACTACGTACAAGCTTGTTAATCTGTCTCTCTCTTTGATGGGCAATTGCAAATCCTAGCTTTGGGCAAACATCACCCAGTTAGTCTGTTTCTAGGCTTAGAGAGCAGGTGAAGTTGGAAACCCTGAATGGGCTTGTAGTCTCCTCAATTTTCATAGGGCAATGCAACACAAAGGATTTGGTTGCCGTTTAGTGATTTAAGACCACTGCTTCATAAGTACTGTTCACATAAGACATTCCTTTATGTTGCTGTATCATTTTGGTTCTAAAAGTGGCAATGAAGTGACTTGCTATCAAGACAAGCTTGGATCAAACCTCTAGTTTTAGTTCCGTGTTTTTGTACTTTATACTAACAAATGGGCCTGAAACAGTCGAAAATTGTAACATGACATGGCCCTGTTGAACTGAGGTGGAAGACACTTTATTATTAGAATTTAACATTTTAAATGGGAAATCTCAAGGTAGGGATAATTATATATTTTAACGGATATGACGGAAGTGACAAATCTAATTAAAAGGGGTAGCATAATTGGATTGTAAATGGGATTGCAGATTTTCTATATCAGTCTCTATAATCATCATGAAAGTAACCATAACTAAACCTAGGTCATTATATCAGAAACATTTTAGGAGAATGTCATGTAGTTAGAGAAAGCTCAGTAGTTTGTGAAATCACTTGCCCATGGATAATCTTGGTGTGCCAACACTAATGTTATGACAAGGAATTCAGCCAGTGTAGCTGCCTACCTAAATGCAGACTTGTACTGTCCTATCTGTTTGATGAGTACTCATCAATTTGATTCAGTAACATGTTTGTTCCTTTGGGGTTCATTATTTATGCAGATTTCTCAACAGCCCTCCATTGGACATTACCATCACCGTGGCTCCTATCAGGGCTCCAGCATTGGCAGCGGTTCGATTTCTTATCCAGGGGCCCGTGACTTGCTGCGGGCTTCTGTTGATAAGGGAAGAAGGAGAGAGAGGAATCATGATTCAATTTATACCTCTAATGATTCACTTGGTTTTGATCGTAATCGTGGACCGAGGGCTTCAAAGGTTAAGGGCAAGACTTCTGAACAGAGTTCACTTTTTGGTAACGGGAAAGATGATTCATCTAGCTCGTTTCAGCTTGATTTGTACAACAGGCCAGATTTTGTCACTGATTATGATAATGCCAAGTTCTTCATAATCAAGTCTTTCAGTGAAGATAATGTTCATAAAAGCATTAAATACAGTGTTTGGGCCAGCACGCCACATGGGAATAAAAAACTAGATGCTGCTTATCATGATGCAAAGGAGAAGGAGGGCAGCTGTCCAGTCTTTCTTTTGTTTTCGGTATGTCTCTATCAATCAGAATAGGTGAATGCATTATATTCAATAGTAGTTGGCTGCTGAATTATCTGGGTCATCGTTGAATCTAATATTAGGGGTAATTGATGCAAATATTAAGGAATGATTGGACATGATGGTTCAGTAAAATCTGTACATGAGATAGTGTGACTACGTTGTCTTCAAGCTTAGCATAATGTACTGTTCTTTTTACTCTGCACTTGTCTATTGTGTTAATGATTTGTTAGATTTGGGTTTTTATTTTGTTGACATATACTTGTTTCTTGGAAGTTTCATCCTGATAAAATGGCACTTTTGGTCATAATTTTCTAGGGACTTATAATTTCTAGTGTTTGGTTCTTGTCTTTTTTTTTTAAAAAAAAAGAAGTGAATTAATTTCTTAAGGAAGTGAACTAATTTCTAAGGATTTGTGCTTTTAACTTTGTTTCCACCAAAGGAAGCTCTATGTAATTTACTGCTCTTGGATGATTAAGACAAGCCTCATTTTGAGCTGCTGTGAGCAAAATAGAGACAGAGTGAGTGAAATACAAGTCATATTTTTCTTGATAAACCATCTATCTCAATATAGGTTTTTTTAAAAGGTTGTGAGTTTAAAGGCTACCTAGGATCAGTTTGGTTTTCTTTTATTTCATTTAAATTTTTTGCTATTCTAAAAGCTAAATGCAAAGAACACTGTTAGATAACAACTGACAAAAGCTATAGTTAGGAAAAAGAATTAGTTTTTATGAAAATAGAAAGCAAAATGTGATTTGCTGCTGTAGTTTTTTAAAAACTTTTTTCAAATGAATCAACTTAAACAAGTGATAAACTAGGAGGGATTGGAAGCTGGATTTCGAGATATGACCAGTACCTGAGTACAATAGCAGTACAGAGAAAGAAAGAGGAGAAGGATATATAGGAAAGAAGCTAGGCACGTCTTCCATAATTTTAGATACTCAAAATTTAGGTTTAGCAGATCTAGTGATAAATTTTGGTTATAGAGATATATTTATAAAACTGCGTGATAATCAATAAGTTTGAAGTAAATACCCTCTTAGGCTATAAAACTTATAATGGTAACTCTTTTAAGTTCTATGAAATCCTAAAGGTCTGAACCCCTGTCTTTTCCCTCATCCCCCTCTTCTGACCAAATGAAGTTATTTCCTAGGTATTGAAGAAAGTTGAGCAGCTGAAGGCAAAGTCTAATTTGCAGTTTGGTAAAACTGAAAAACAAATTATTTCCTTTATATTTCCTGGTGAAACAGGAATGCTCCGTTGCATCTTCTTCCTAGGAAGTTCTTCCCATTTGATTTACTTACTATAAAAGCATAGGACACATGAGTTCTGGAGGCCACACTGAATCTGGAACCTTAATTGTGAAAGAAAATGGAATTTTGGTAATGTGGAAGTGGACTAAAATTGTGATCACTTTTATTTTTTTATTTTTTATTTTTTTTATTGATGTACAAGGGATATGCTGTTTTCCATTTTGGCGGTGTTGGTGGTTTACATTACACTAGTTGTGTATTACTTTAGCAGACATGAAATGTTTGGCAGCTTGTGTTGATAATTTAATCTTGTCCTGTACCATTGAATTAATGCTCTGAGCTTACATGGCTTTGTCTAGTATGCTAATTGTTACATTGGCGTTGGTTGCAGTTTCTGTATTTGTGATGTTCCTGCTGCTTTTTGCTTGTCATTTGCTAAAATGCTGTGAAAAATATTCAAGCATCTTAATTTATATTTCTGTTTTTTATGACAACTATAATTATCTATGAAATTCTTTTGCTTTTGCCTCCTATTGTTAAATTGATTATGATTTTTGAATAAGCTTTATAGCTTAGGAATATTCTCAGTTTGTTGGTCATTTTTGTTCAGGTCAATGCTAGTGGACAATTTTGTGGGGTAGCTGAAATGGTTGGACCTGTAGATTTTGATAGAAATGCTGATTACTGGCAACAAGATAGGTGGAGTGGTCAGTTTCCTGTCCAGTGGCATATCATCAAAGATGTTCCCAATAGTCGATTCCGGCACATACTGCTTGAAAATAATGATAATAAGCCCGTTACTCATAGTCGAGATTCTCAGGAGGTAGAGCAATTCAATATTCCCTATTAATTTTTCCAATTCATTCTTTTCTTATCCTTTCTGGAATTCTTTGACAGCTTGATATCTCATAGCATAAAGAAGCCACATGCGCGCACACATAAAATATGATTGGAAGTTGAAATATTTAGTTTAATAAATTTTTTATTTTTCAAAATATTATTATGATTATTGGGTGTCATTTTTTGAAATATTGTTAAAGCCACTACAATTATTGTGTATTACCCAATTTGCCCACCCTGCCAATACCCAATGCAGGGCTAGGGCTTTTGGATACCCACCTCATACCTGACCCATGGCTGTCCCTAGTAGACATGTCCTGGTAGGCCTAGAAATAGCTTCATTGTGTCGGTTAAGTTCTAAGGTTGTTCAATTATTGTGCAAAT
Source organism: Mallotus repandus (assembly GCA_949671775.1). Lineage (NCBI taxonomy): Eukaryota > Viridiplantae > Streptophyta > Magnoliopsida > Malpighiales > Euphorbiaceae > Mallotus > Mallotus repandus. The sequence goes on from CATIWM010219818.1 coordinate 18,146, forward strand.
GATGGATAACTGAGTGCTTTCTAATTTTTGTTGAGATCATAATGTGTGAAATTTTGCCACTTCATGAGTTGCATTCTGGTTCATTCATTGTGAAATGGCTTTGGTTTTCTGCTTTGCTTTGGCTTTCTTGGTTTGGGATCTGGGTTTCTCCTTTCCGAATGAAGGATTTATTAGAAGGTTGGCATAGTAATGTGATTTCAAATGTCACAGAAAACTCCAGTTAGTGCTTCTACATGTGGTTTTTTGGTTATTTTTGAATGATAAAAAAGACGGTATTTTCTTCTCGGGTAGATATTCCTATGAATGGATTGAGAGTTTTTTTTTTAGAATACTGTTGGCATCATTTCATTAATACGCTTGCTTTTTAATGCAGCAAAACAAAAGATCTGCATAATTGATCTATTAGTACTGGTGTTTGCCTGGCTAGGCCAGGTCATGCAAAAGATGATTCTACTCCTCAACCCTGTCACTTTTTTTTTGTAGGTCGTGCCATGTGGGTGTGGTGCTGGGAATGTTAACTAGGATTTAGTTGTGTTGTAGAAGGATGGACGGGATAACTGCCAAACTTTTTTTTTTTTTTTGAAGACTGAAGTTATTTACTGATTTTTTTCCCCCTCACAATAGCCTTCTTGTACAGCTTGTGTAGAGGCAGTTTTGGGGCTTTTTTTTTTCCTTATGAAAGAGAACAGACTAAGTCTTTATTTCTTAGTGGTTGCCTGTGTCTTTTCTGTTTCAGAGGAATTGTTGTACTCTTGTATTGCAGCATCTGGTGGAGTGAAGTCTACCAATTGGTACTCCTTTTTTTCATTGGCTTTGATGGGGTGGATGTGATAATTCCGAACATTATGTTGGTTTGATGGTTTTCTGTCTTCACAAATTTATTGTGTTAGTGACAAACAACAATCTGTCAACTGGCAGACACCTTTTGCATAGGCACTTTATGGGTTTCTCTGATTTCAGAAGCTAATTTGTGAATCTCAATATTGTGTCATGCAGTTCTATTATAGAATTGAATTCTTATCATTTGTATAATTTTGCACTGTTTTGTTAAGAGAAACTTCAATTTAGATACTTTTATGTTATCTTTTTCATGAAATGTTCTTTGAACTGCTGGACATTTATATTGTCATAGCTTCCTGAAAGAAAGTGCTGCCGTCCAACTTATATTAGAGCTCTTCTGGGTTTAAACTTAATATCTCGTTTGCTTGTGGAGCTATATTTTTGCGATTCGACTCATCTTCCATCACCCCACCATCTTATCAATGTTATTTTTTATTCTTCCATGCATCATTGCCATCTATATAGAAATATTCTTTGATCCTATTTCCTTTTTGACCTTTTTTTTTTAAATCTTGTCACTGGAATTTCAACTTCTGCTTTGTTTGCTAAGAGTTTCTTTTGCCTGATTTTCCTTTTTGGTGAAATGTGATCAGGTGAAACTAGACCAGGGCATTGAAATGTTGAAATTTTTTAAGGATTATGGTGCACATACATGTATTCTAGAGGATTTTGACTTCTACAATCAGCGGGAGAGATCTCTAAAGGAAAGGAGAGCCAAACAACAATCTAGTCAAGCAGTGGATGAGACAATAAGTCAAATATCTGGGAGTCTTGCTCAAGATCTCCGCTTGAATGATGATAGTAGAGAAACAGCAACAAGTGATGCTAATCGTAGCTCAGGGACTGACTCGGGGATTTCATCTGTTAATGATTCCAATGTTGCCTTCCAGCATGTTAATGAGCCCAACACTACCATTTCATGTCCTGAAGGTTCTATCAGCCACAGTTTGTCAAGTGCTTTGAATTTAGACAAAGGTTACAAATTTCTTGCGACAGAATTAGATGGTAAGCCTCAGGGTTGAGGTTTGATAAGATGACTACAGGTTATGCTTGACAGATAGGATTTGTAGTTGTAGGCATCTTTGAGGTGTTCGTTGTGACATGAATGGACAAGTCATACCCTTGTGATTTTATGGATTCTTTACTCGCTGACATGGGAGGCGGTGTTCAGGCACGCTGAGTAGTGTGAATGCATACTAACAAGGTTTTGTTATTTTTTTCTTTTGTTGTCAAGTGTTCAGGGGAGTTGGTTGGTGGGTCGGGTCAAAGGCATGCAAGGCAATTTAGCATGTGGCTACAAAGGTGTTTGCTTGAATTTTCGTTGGATTGTTTTCCTCAGAGAATATGCTACTTTGAGGATGCGGGAGTGGTGGCTTGCTATTGTGGGGTTTTAGATTGTACACTATGTTGCTGATGCCTAATTTGATGTAATTTTAGGTACTCTGTTACTGGCTTTTGAGGGCATTTAATTAGTGGAAGAATCTGTACAATTACCCATTTTTTGGGAAGCAAAAAAAATAATGACAAAAAAAGGCAAATACAAAAATTGTATGGCTTTTTGCTTGTGAGGAAATAGCAACTTCTTGTAATTTGAATTTTTTCTCATCTTTTGACTCCATGGAATCGATCAGAGCGATTAGCATTAGGTTTCATGTTCTCTTGTATTATAATATCTTCATTGTTGTTTCTTTTAAAGGGGACAACCTTACCATTTCATTGATGAAACCACTAAGAATCCATCCAAATCTAAATCAAATGACTTGTGGCAGTGTAAGCACAATCCACGAGACTGAGAAGATGATAATTGAACATAGAGCACAGATTTGAGTATTTGGGAGATTTTGTTGTGGACTATGATTCATCGCAGTCAAAATATGTTATCTGAAGAAGAAGTTGCTATTTCCGCTTTGTTGGGTCCAAGAGGGTACCTTATGAGGCGATGTGTATGTGGCTCTGATTCTGTTTTGCAGTTCTCTCTATTTGACTTGACATCCTTAATGCGTGTTATTTCCAATCAACAATCCGCCCTCGTCACTTTGTCTATGGTTGAGGTAAAACTCTGTCATTTGCCTATTTGAGTAATATTTGTTAGATAAAGATGCTCCTGGTGTAATGTGTAAGGCGTTTGCATTTTGCACCATTCTTAGTCTCTAACCTTTGTTTTAATAAAAAGGACTGTTGGTGAATAAATTTCATATAACTTCATTTAAAAGATGTTCTAAAAGGATAAAAGGTAATTAATCAAGGGAATGAGTAAAATTGCCTTTACCAATTTCCTCCTCTCGCATCTAAACCAAAAGGAGCAAGGTCATTATGTTAAACTTGAATCACTAGTGAAATAGGCTTATCATTGCAAATTTTGGTTGAGTTTGGTTTATATCAATTAATTAACAAGTTGAAGTTGGTATGACTTCTTGTTTTGAGTTCAGACCTTATGAATGCAGTCAGGAACTCTACTTCTTTATAAGATCATCAAACAGTACAGCTTAATGTGTCCATGTGCACCATGACAAGAAAGAAAACAAAAAGGGAATTTCTTAGTTTGGAGTTGCACATTCGTATCATCATCATCACCTTCCTTAAAAAGCACACTTGTATTGTATCCATGACCATGACCATGGCTGAAAGTGTATTCGACCTTTTGCATAAACAAGTAAACTTATTTGGAGCCAAGGCTTGCAAAAGTTCTAAATTCTAATTTTCTCTCCAAGAAAGGGCTCTTCCGCATGTAGTGGGTCAAAAATACATGTGAATTACCAGACATTGGGAATAAACTCCATATCTAAATCCCAAATTAAAATAGTAAATCTCACATAAAAACTATAATAAATAATTTATTTTTTTTTACCAACAAAATCAAACAAATTGCAAATATTAACATAAAATTTTGTATATCTAATATCATCAAAACTAAAGGAGTTCTCCAAATAACTTCAACAAACAAGCTGACTGAAACTAACTCTAATAAATTGCCGATTAACTACTATCATGAGATTGAACTGCTAAGAAAACATGGACAAACATAAACTCCACAACACAAACAATATA
>CATIWM010220001.1:0-37029 GCA_949671775.1 Mallotus repandus
ATGGCTAAAAATGAAATTTGTAAGGATTTATTTAGTACAATTTAAAAATATAGAGAGTCAATTATATAATTTATAAGGACTTAATTAGATATATGTTAAAATACAAGAACTAAAATTTTAACGAAAAGATTTAAAAGAATAAAAGTATAAGGACTCAATGAAGAAAAAAAAGTAGTATCAAAATCCAATAAAACAAAAATAAAAGATAGGAACTCAATAAAACAACCGAAAAGTAAAAGGATCAAAAGTTGAGTTTTACCTATTTTAAATATATATATTTAAAAATTTTATATAATTGATCGAGTCCTCGAACTAGAGCTTTAAAAAGAAAAACTCAATCAAATTTTAAATCTCTGAATTGAGTCAAATATGAACTTAACGGTACGGATCTAGTCGGGCAGGTCGGTTGGAAATTTTTTCAAAACTTGAAAATCGACCTGTTCCGACAATTTTATTCTCGGTTTCTGTCGATTTTCGGGTATCCGAAATAATAATATACAAAATAAAAGAAGCAAAGAAACAAAGCATTTCCAGTGGCCAAATAGTCTTTGCGCATCCTTTGCTACTTCTAGACGCAGGTTTAAGCCCCCATTTCATCACCTTTTGGTCAATTTTGTCAATTGAAAAAAGCAATAAAGGAAGGTGGCGCTGGGATTCGAATCGAGATCCCTAGGATTGTTGATTAAAGCCTCACCACTTGGCACAAATGCTCTGCGATCTCATATTTGGTGTGAAAATATATATTTTGTAGCTAACAGTTCCCGACCGAAAACTTACGAAAGTTATAAAATGAGACCCGATCTGACGATTTTCAAGTCGATTACGATTCGGGTAATCAAGCCAGGTCGGTTTTTCTCACTCCTACTTAACGCTATGTCAATTTGACTCAACCCGATTATAGTCTTAGTGCTCAATAGTAATCGGGTAGGTGTCAGACCAATGGACGTATCTAACACTGCTAGTCCACCACTGCATAACTCATGATATTCCACACTTGCACTAAGCTAAGTAAGACATTTAGAACTAGGGGTGGCCACGGTTCAAAATCGGAAGGTTCCGGTTCGAAAGTTTTTGGAGCCGAATTGAACCGTATATAAGACGGTTCAGATTTTGATTCAGAACCGGCCAGTTTCAATTTCGGTTTTGGTTCCGAACCGAAAATTCAGTTCGGAACCAGCCTACTCCAGTTGTCATATTAACACTTGATTTATATATAAATTTCTATTTTCTGCAAATAATTTACAATATTTCTTTTATCAAAATTATTTTATCTATATTTTAAAATTTTGACAAAATTAATTAAAATTTTATCTATATTTATTCTCTAATCTTTTCATTAAATAATTTGTTATATATAAAAATAAAATTAAATGATTGTCTTTAAAAAATAAAATCTAATAAACAATAAATAAATAAATAAATAAATAAAATATATATATATATATAATTTTTTTAAAAATCCGGTTCGGAACCGTCAATTCACGGTTCAAAAAATTTTGAACCAACCTCGAACTGAAAACAGTACATCTCCAGTTCCGGTTAACCCAATTCCGATTCAATTCGGTTTCAAACCGATTCAGGACCAGTTCAGGTTCCGAACCGGCTATGGCCACCCCTATTTAGAACTAATGCCTGGTTTCTTTCCTTCGAAAATGTTCCAGATTTCACGCTGCAATGGAGGGATTTATATGCATCTTTCTACTAACAAATTTTGTATTTAGTAGCCATTGTGATCTCATTTCATATTCATGTCCCCACCTATCTTTCAAATACATATTTAACATTTTACCTACCACAAGGATACTTACAAAACAGCAATAGTGACAATAAAACTGCCTCAGCTGTTAACAAAATGGTATTTCGATTCAACATAGCTTTCTGCATCCCATAGGAATGACCCGAATGCTACTGCCTCCAAGACTAGCATTGTCAATCCAGAGAAAGCAATTGAAATCACTTCGTCATTGGGTGTATCAATGGAACCGTCCTCAGCAATCCTTATGTCTGGCCTCCCAAATAGTGCTTGAGTTTGCTTTTCAATTAAAGAAATAGCTTCCTGAGATCTTATGGTTGCATATCTTTGAAGCGTCTCCGCGTCCAAATACATTACATATGATCTTAGTCGGTATGATTTTCCTTTGGCAGTATCCATGAAACCCATATCACTATCACCTCCATCATCAGGTTGAATCCTTATCAAAGAATCTGGATCCCAAAGCGGGTTCATTGGACTTGGATCATCGTATCTTGCTCGGTTTTCATCATAACCCTCAGGTAAGGTATTCATAGTTCTCTCAAGCTGAAATCTTTGATCTACTCTTCGGAGGAAATACCCATACATTATAGAAGCAGCATACAGCTTTCCAAGTTTTATTTTGCTAATTTGAACAATGGTATCTAGGGGGCCCACTACTCGTTCTCCCAATACAAGAGATAAGTGGCTCAGAATCATTTCAAAAGCCTCCGGTGAATGAACAGATTCTAATTTTTGTTCCTGATTTGGCCAAAAATCTACTCTTCCCGCAGGATCTGATGTTGCCGATACTTTTGGGATCATTGAAATGTCATTGTCTAAAAATTTCTGCACTATCAATGAGTAAATGATCTCCTCCAGTGCCGTTCGCCTTTCCTTCTCCTTCACTTCAGCTATTCTCCTAAAATTACAAAAATCAAGTTATATAAATTATTTCATTATTACAAATTTAGTCAAAATAATAGAAAAGAAATTACAAGCAAGCAATTAAAACCTTTGGTCTATATGCGTTTAAATTTTCTGATGTAATGAAAATTGCCAAACTGAAAAATAACATAAACTGCACCTATGATCATTGTACTGTACGCTTAATTCTATTTGGAGTTGCAGAAGATCAATTTGTTCTATCCCAGTCACCCACGTTTCCTTTTATACTAATCAAGTCATTAGATCCAAACTGGTGAACACTGGACAGCTGATGAATGTGAGATAAGCAGAAGGTTATTTATCCTGAATATTCTTTCTTTTTCCCCCCAGATTTACTTAAGAGTTTCATGAAAATTTAATTTGTGAACTTTTTCAGTATGCCGACTGCTAATTTCATCAGAATTGGAGCTAATGACTTGATTAGAGTAAAATTAAACTCAAGCGTAATAAGAGAAAATATTGAAGTTCAGAGAACTTCAACGATTATGGATGGCATTTACCCCCCAAAAAACAAGTAAATGAAATCTGCCATCACCTATAAAAAAAATTCATAATATGTAAGTAATTCAAGAGGCTGTCTTACTAAATCTGGCACAACTCAGATAAGGGCAGCCTGTCAGATTCCTAATTTCATAACATTGAGTACAACCCAATGTTCAAATGCCTTTAATCTTTTTTATTATTATTGAGTCAAAACAAGGAGTTTTAATCCTGAACGTAGCACACTAACACCCATTGATGACAGCCCTTTCTTCCTCAGGTCAATGGTCCTTGTATGTGTTGGAATTCCAAATTCAATGCAATATTTGTCTTTGCAATCTGTCCAAGATAACCCAACTCACTAAAGACTCGAACAATGTCTTAAGATCCATAAATCGACTATGCACACTCGCTAAAGACCAGCAGCCATATAATATATGTGAACTAAGGGTGCAAAATGATCATTGATGAAAAAATTCCAGATCTGCAAAATTGTTCAACGAATTTCATCAAGTAAATTCTACTTGTGGTCATTAGTACAAGTGATACTTTTGTTGCATAATAGCAGAGCAAATACATATTTATTTGGCCCTCACAACTTTTCCTTTTTTACACCATAACTGTTGGATTAAAAATTTCTGAGTCAGTCTCTTCAAGTTACAAAATGGGATTAACTAATACCCTGTTATATTTTGTGAATCACAGATTCACAATAAATTAAACAGTAGAAGATGTAAAATTGGATTCCAAATTCCCTGGATGTTTTAGCAATTTGAACCTCCAACTAAGCTTGCATGAGTCCTTTACCACCAAAAGAAAAAGAAAATTCCAGAAGAATTGGTAACCTTTTCTCCTATTCAGAAAGACAACAATAAAAGGAAATAGATAGTAGCAGCCTCTCTCTCTACCTATTTGTAATTCTAGGGTATTATCAATTTATGGCAAGGAACAAGAAATACCATTGGATCTATAATTGAGTCACAGTAGCAGACCATAGCAGCAAGGAAAAAGAACATCATTATGATAATCAGGACTTGCAATGTTCCATGACAGCATCCCCTAGCTAGACTAAAATTCTCTTGTTCTCCTTTAACCGCTGATGTTTCGTTTCCTACATGACCTTCCCTCTTTCCCTCATCTTATATTTTCATAGGGACTTAAGCACCATCAGCTGTGTGTTTATTAATAGTTGATGTTTCTTGAATTTGTCACAACTGGCATCTTCATGGTGCTTAATTGTCTTTGTAAATATTCATTTTGATGAAAACTTTAAAACCTAAAGGTGAAATACTACTAATTGAGTTATTGATGCAGAACTGAGGAACTACACAACACAAACAATCTTTATTTCATAGTTGCTCTTTTAATGTTAATGTTGTATACACTGACCCATTAAACTTAGTTGGATATCCAACAAGAAGATGGTACTATTTTTCAGGAACTTGGAATCAAGTTTAGCATCATTAGACTAACACAAAAGTGACAGGAAATATAACAACAGGGTACAAACTAATCTTATTTTGTAATTTGAAGTGCTTGGCATGGATATTTTTCTTTTAATTCAATAGTTCAGGGACTATCTTTGGAATTCATTAAATATTGAAACACAGAATTCAGAACTGGTTATGAAAAAAAAAAATTCATTTAAAAAAAAGTCATTGGAAATGTTTCGAATTAAAATGATTCAGTAGGAACGTGAAAGAGTCTGCAAAAGCTATATTTACTTCAAGCTAAGAAGAGTGAACCATTAAAAAAATTGATAATAAAAACTATTGTTCCCTTTCTCTAAATTAAGCAAATTTTTTACCAGTTTTGAGGTTAGGTTTTCAGTGGCTATTCTCGCGAATGTCACCAGATCCTTATCATATTAATATGCATAGTGGCGCGCCTCAGGCGCAAGGCGCACGAGGCTCCTCAACCTAAGAAAGGCAGGCGATTTTAAAAAGGCGCACCGAGCCTGAGGCGAAGTGCAGTTGAGGCGCGCCTTTGTAATATTTTACAACTATGTTAATATGATAAGTTTAGTTATCATATTAATATTACATGCTAAGTTAAGATAATACAAATGAAATTGTACTGTACATTAACAACAAAGAATAATGAACTTGGGACTACCAATTCTTAATTTGCATTACTTATCTTTCAAAACTTTACCTTGTTAGCTAAACTTCAACACCCCACAAACGTCTAGCTTCAAACCCTAATCCAAGGCCAAATTAAAAAGGTATTTTACAATTGGCCCTATCACATTTCCCAAATCATTCACTGTCTGCCCTAAAATTCTGTATGCAACTCCTAAACATCCTATCATCAAAACAGAAATTCAACCTAATTTTCTATGCATCTTCATATCCTCTTTACCTATACATCAAGCAATCCATAAAAATATCGTCATTGTTTAAGAAAGTCCGAGCAACTTTTCCTTACTAAGACTTTATCCATTGCTACATCCTGAAGAACCTCTGTGATTGCAAACAGAATCAACCATAAAAACCAAATCTTCAAGTCCAAAAATTCCTTAGTCTTAGCACATCACAGAAGCACATATGAAACTGACTAATTTCTCAAAACATTCCTAAAGAACTGAACTGCCTCTTTTAACATAGGTTGAAATGCCTAACAGAGGTTTAGTATGCTCAATATGCCAAAAGAAGTATAAGCCTCTTGCTAATTCCTAATTCTTTATTTATTATGGTACCATTACCATGATATACTCCACATAATTAACTCTAATGTGCACCAAGCTTTGCAGGACTTGCCTGAGGTGTTTTAGAAAAATATCAATTACTCAATTAGAAAAATAAGTAAGGATTTCTATGGCTACCATTTTAGTTCTTCCTTAAAATATTCTAATTATAATTGAGGGCTCAATCAGTCATAATTGTTATACAAGAAAGTAAAAAAGAAAAAAAAAAGACTAACTTGTAAAGCAGATCCTGAGATGAAGGAGATTCATCCCTCTGAGCATCTCGATCACTCTGAAGGTTCTCAAGCTGCTGATCAATGGCCGTAGGGAGTAAATGCGGATGGGTTTGCAATATTTGTGCCAAAAGCTGACCGACTGGAGACTCAAATTGAAGAGGAGAGAGTGGAACTGAATAATTGTTGGCATCCCCTGTGGCTCTCGTAGTTAAACCTCTTTCACGGCACTTACTTGTTCCAATTCCTTGCTTTGGGATGCCAAATGAAGGACATCTCTAGAAAAGAAAAGATTGTGTAAGTAAGAAACAGAAATATCAGATTCAATTCAAGAAAGAACATTAAATTTTCAATTCATTCTAATCTAAATCTTCATATAAATCCCAAAATTGATGCTAACAAACAAAGGTATCCAGAGCAATACTATTTAATGAAAAAAAAAAACATCAAAACCAAGACATCGAACAAAGAAACAGCACAGCTAAAGGGAAAAGTGCAAAAGGAGTAGCATAAGATGGAAGACAGTAAAAGAATCAATAATTGCCAATGAAATAAATCAAAATAAAACACAACAAAAGACATGTAATATGCTAAAGAAGGAGAAAAAAAAAATAAACGTACTTTGAAAATGGCACAAGAGAGAACGGAGAAAGAATGGAAGTGATGGTAGTGGCGGCGGCGGTGGTGGTGGTGGTGGTTGAGAGCTACAGCTCCGCTCGAAGGAACAAGCAACAAAACGTCGCTTATTGCTCCTCCTGCTCCTGTTATCTTCATTTTATTTTTTTCTTTTCTCAGTTGCGATAGCGAGATTGTTCTTTTGTAAAGAATGGTTGTTCTTGTTCAATGTTCAAAGAAAAAGTTGTGCTTCTTATTTTATATTATTATTATTATTATTAGTATTAGGCTTAATTATCTAAAAAATTATCAATTTTTATACTTTTAACAATTTTAGTAATTTTTTAAATTTTTAACAAATGGTATCGTACTATTAGTTTTTTAACAAAAATACTTTCCGGTTAGTTTTAGTGTTGATGTAGCACCGGAGCTGTATGATGTGTCACGGAATATTTTAAAAAAAAAAAATTGCTAACTCATCGTGGCCTAATTACCTAAAAAGTCCTGAACTTTTACAATTTTAACAATTTTAGCACATTCTTTTAAATTTTTAAAAAATGATATCGTACAATTAGTTTTTTAATAAAAATACTTTTTAATTAGTTTTAGTGGCTTTTTTAGCTAACATAGCACTGTAACTGTTTGAAATTAAATTAAATATTGAAAACCAAACAAATAGAATTAAATTATGCAACAGTACTACATAATAAATCAAACAAATTATAGAAAAAAAACTGAGATTTTTGGAATCAAAACAACAATAATACTAAGCAAAAATAGAGACAATATAGAATATACAAAAATAGAGAGAACAAAACAATAAATTTTTTTATTACATGAAAATCAACAATGAAATATTTTAAAAATTATATAATATTTGAACAATTATTCTAATTTGATTTTTCCATTAACTAAGCAATTAAACATTAGGTAAGTTGTTACTATGCTCTCGAACAGAATACTAGCAACATAGTGGAATTATTGGAGAATTAATAACAAAAGTATACAATTAATTGCATGACTCAATTCGCTTTCCTGTAATTAGTCTTGATTTTGCCATTTGTGCCCGTAAGTGGGCCAAGATTTCCCACATTGACCATTCCTTGGCAAAATCTATACCGAAAGTGGTTGGATTGGAGCTATAAAATTTGACTTGAGAATCTGTAGAGCCCACAACCAAATCTCAGCCATCCACAAGACAAGTGCTTAAGTTGGCGACTTGCCATTGAAGAAAACAATTTTGTTGAACGAGAATTAGCTTCGGTGCTACGTGTTACGTCAGCTAAAAAAGTCACTAAAACTAACCGAAAAGTGTTTTTGTTAAAAAACTAATAGTACGATACCATTTTTTAAAAAACTTAAAAAGAATGTGCCAAAATTATTAAAAGTATAAAAGTTCAAGATTTTTTTAGATAATTAGGTCATGATGAGTCAACAAAATTTTTTTATTTTTAAATATCTGGTGCCATGTCAGCTTTAAAACAAACCGCTAAGTGTTTTTGTTAAAAAACTAATCGTACAATACAGTTTATTAAAAACTTGAAAAAAATGTGCTAAAATTGTTTAAAATGTAAAAGTTCAGGATTTTTTAGATAATTAGGCCTTATTATTATTATTATTATCATTACTCCTTCCATTCTAAACTAATGGTCTCTTTTTAGATTAGAAAAACGTGTAATAGGCTTATAAAATAGCTAAATAAGACTAAATTACCTTTCTCTAATTATATTTAAAACTTATAGAATTTTACAAAACCAATTAGATAAGGGTAACATAAAGATAAAATAGTAAAGAAAAATTAATGTTGCATTGGATATATAAAAATGACAATTAGTTTGGAATTTTTTTTATTTAAAAAAGAGACCATTAGTTTGAAACAAATGGAATATTAGATGTAGTCTATCATTACTTTCTTTTGTTACATTTAAAAATAAAATTTATTTAATCCAAATATACACATATAGAATGTTAACATCAATTTTTTTTAAATAGTTATTTATTTATATTTTTAACCAATGACAAATCTTAGTCTAAATTTTTATTTTTATTAAAAAAATAGCATATAAAAAATAAAAATTATATTTTTACTTATTCAATATTATTTATATGTTTTGTTATTAAAATTAAATTCTTAAATTTTAAATATATATTTACTTTAAGTGCACCTATCTCTATAGTACTTTTCAATTCTATACTACTAAAAAAAATCAAATATTACAGTTTTTAAAGAATTATAACTTATTATAACCTTAACAAATTTTATACTTGAGCATTATATATCATTTTTTTTAGATATTTTTAACACTGATGTATTTTCTCTTTAAGATTTGCCTTAAATCATATGTTTTTCCTATCTTGTTTGATAATTAATTTTTTTATATCTCAATTTTTATTTCGTCAACACTTAAATCCTTCTAATATTTTTTCTTTTGAACAATACTTTAATCCTTCTATTAGAGTTCCGACAAATCTTTTATATTAAATAAAACAGTTTTAAGCTCTCTATTTAAGTTCTATTAATAAACAATCACATGTTTCGTTACACTCATGATAATAAATAAATTATTAAATACATACTTTATTATTAATTAAATAAAATTTATAAAAATAAGAAAATTATTATTTATTTATATAACAATTTAATATTACAAACTGGATATATTTATAATTAATTGCAATTTCGATAATTTTTTATTTAAATAATTACACAAGTTTTTTTGATATTCTTTACAATTAATATTTTTCTTGATTCTAAAACTAATTTTTTATAAAAAATATTGTGACTGTAATTAATCATAAGATAATAAAAAATTATTGGTTACAAAAATTAAAAATAATAAAAATTATATTGTTTTACATAATAATCTAAAATTACAACCTCATTAATTTATAATTTATTACAATTTTAATAAATTTTCTATTTAAGAAGTAAAACATTATCTTTTAAATATTTTTATATTAGGTTTTTATTTATTTAAAAGTTATTTAATGTTTTTTTTTAAATTTTAGCTAACAATTAAATGATAAAAATTAATTAATTTAATTTTAATTCTTTTATATAAAATTGTAATAAAAATATATAAAAATGATAATTAAACTACTTTTCTTATATAATAGAAATACTACTCTCAAATAAATTATATACTCTATTTTTAAAATATGATTACAGATACAAGACAAATAAAAGAATTTTAATTAATTTAATTTTAATTGTTTACTTAATAAACTTAATTTAATAAGTTTTAAAAACAATTAGAGTATTATTTTATTTATATGACAATCTACTTTTTTAATCTTGATGAAGTTACACTATAACGTAGTAATTTATTATATTGTTAATAAATTTTCTACTTGAGCAATTATACAACATTCTTTCAACATGTTTATCTAAATGATAATCTAATCTTACAAACTTGATAGAGTTATAATATAATAAGTTATTGCATTTTTTACAAATTTTCTATTTAAACAAGTATGCATCAATCTTTCAATATTTTTTACGTTAATATTTTTCATAATTAATTATTTTATAAAATTTATTAATTTTTATTTCAATTATTTATTTATTAAATTTAATTTAATACGACTTATAAAACTATGTTATCTAATTTGATTTATATTAGATATAATATAAGTAGTCCTAATTAAATATAAATAATATATTTTAAGAAAATAACGATTGAAATTTTAATTAATTTAAGTTTTGTTAGAGATAAGATAGAAGTTAATTAAAATAGGAATCAACCTATTAAATAAAAAACATATTTTCAATTTAGAATTATATTTTAATTAATTTAATTTTATTAGAGATAAAATAGAATCTAACCTAATTAGAATATGAAATATACTTTCAATTAAATTAGAATTACCTTTTAACAATTTAATTTAATTTTTATTTGTAAGACTAAATTATTCAATTTTTATATAATAATGAGTGAAGATGTTTTTGTAATTTTGTCTAAAAAAAATGTGCAATAGTAAAAAATATTAGATACTTATATGCATCAAAATCCAAGAGATTTGCAAATGTAAAATGCTTCTATCATATGACTTTAGGACATATAAGTAATGTATGTTACTATAGCAGATTATATTTGCAATTGTTGCCATTGGATTACTTTAAGTCTAACCAACCTAGAGCACTCAGGGTTTAGGTCCAAAAAGGTATTTAAATTTCTTGTATGTAGATGTGTCGAAAGTCAATTAATAGCAAGAACTAGTGGTACTTAGATAATGGATGCTTAAGTCATATAATAGGTGATAAGAATCAATTCACCTCCTTTGAAGCTAAAGATGGAGGATGTGTCACCTTTGGAGACAATGCTAAGAGAAAGATAATTGGCATTGGAGAAATTGGTTACCTTAAATCTCTCTCTGTACATCATGTTTTGCTTGTAGATGGATTAAAACATAACTTGCTTAGCATTAGTCAACTATGTGACATGGAAAACAAAGTAACTTTTTATCCTAAGAATTGCTTTATTAGTAGATTAAATGATGACAAAAAAAAGTTTTTAGCAGTGAAAGGTTATATAATGTATATGTTATTGACTTAAACAAAGTAGATAATAAGGAATTTAAATATTTAATGTCTATTTACCATGATAAATGGACCTGCCACAGAAAATTGGGACATGCTAACTTTGAGCTTTTGGATGAATTTAGAAAATTTGAACTTGTGAATGGATTGCCCAAACTCATGTTCATTAAAGACATGCTTTGTGATCCTTATTAAAAAGGAAAACAAGCTAAGTCCTTCTTTAAGCTCAAAAATAAAGTGTCCACTTCTAGGCCTCTTGAACTAATTCATATAGATTTATTTGGTTCCGTTAGAGGTTCTGATTCATATAATTCTACAATTTCTTTTATTGAAATCCCTTAATTTTTTTACCTCTTAAGTTGCACCTTAAGGATGACGAACAGAACAGTCTCAAATCTCCTAATTAGTGTGTTAGGGTGGACACTATGAGACTATTTAGCTTTTAATAATGGACATTAAGATTGACGAAAATAAATAAGAATGTCTTCTCAAATAGTTGACTATGAGCATGACAGACAGAGCAATCTTAAATCTCTTTATCGAGACATTAGGATTGACGATTGATAGTATGAGACTATTGAAGACATTAAGGTTGATGAAATTGATATCAAAATGACATTTAGCTATGAATTCATCTTTTTCTCAGACATCTCGCTTTTAAAATTTATATCCTCTTAACTGTCTGCATCTTTGCTTTTTCATAAATCTTATTTCATTACTTGCATTTCGATTTTTGAAAAAGAAAGGGGGAAAAATTGTTGACACCTGGTCTTAACCCACTAGAAAATTGAAGAGATTGATGATGGAAAACTCAAAATGAGCCCATCAAAACAAGCAATGGCCCAAAAAAGGGCTTCAAATTTAATTTATTTTATAAAAAATAAAAAGAAGAAAAAAGAAAAGATTTTTTTATCGTTAGTGGGGAGAGTTTAGAGAAAGAGGGAGCGGAGCAAATTGGGGGAGTTCTATCATAAAATACTGAGAGTAAAGTTTAAGGGGGTAGAAATTTGGATGGAAAAAAAAGGAGAGAAAAAAATAATTTGATAAGCCCTGAAAAGGCCAACAAAATGCAAGTTGAGAAGCCATTATTTAGGAGGGAACTCTTTTACCATTTTTGTACAAATAATCTAACGACAAGCTATTTTAAGTTACAGTGATAGTGTTAACACTATTGCTTTGAATATGGGTGTGCATAACATACTATCCAAAATTTTTGGCCAAAATGACTTAAAATTAAGGACTGGTTCAACATTGATTTGGGTTAACTAACGGTTTGAGTGATTTAAGAATGGGAAGCTCGGATATTGGTTGAGGGTTAGTGTTGGTGTCTTGGTAACCGACCTGCTCGAACTTCCAAACTTATATTATTCAAAACGATGCATTTAACCTAGGTTTATAAGTAACCTAAACTACCTCTAACCCTAAGCTCCTAAACCCTGTTCTCATTCCAGCGTTGCCTCACCCCCCTTCCTTCTTTATTTATTAATTCTTTAATTTCTCTTTTTAAAATTCAAACTCTAACCGTAATTTATCTACCCAATGTCGCCCATCCCCTTCTATATTCTTCCCTTTCTACCTTTTCCAAACCCTAATTCCCTAAATTTTGCTCACTCTCTTTGAACCATATGGCTCCTGGACTCCAATAACCCTCTTTACTTTATCTCTCTTCTGTTATATCCATGCAAATGGATCAATCTTTATTTTAAGGCTTTTATTCTTGTTATTTCATCATCTCTATTCTCTAAACTTAAAAAAAAATTAATATTATTAGTGACATGTAAATCCCTTTTTTATTTTATGATATAGTAATCCTATGTATTGGTAATCATTTTAGGTGTATATTATGTTTTGTATTCTTAATGGTAGTGTTTAATCAAAAAAAAAATTTAAGTTAATGGTTTTTTTTGAAACATATAAAGTTTTCTTTCTATTTTTTTAGATTTAAATTGCAATAGAGGCGATTACTTGTTGAGAACTTGAGATTTATATGTTTAATGAATTTATTTTAAAAGTAAGTGTTTTGAAAACACGCATAGGTTTTTTTGTATTTTTTATTTTAAGAGCAATAAAGGTGATAAGTTGTTGACAACTTGAGATATGTGTGTTTAATGAATTATTTTTTACTTGGAATGTGTTTTGAAAATATACAGAGGTTTTCTTGTATTTTTTTAGATTTAAAAAATAATAGAGGTGATTGGTTGGTGAGAACTTGAGATTTGTTTGTGTTTAATGAATTTTTTTAAAAGTATGAACATGTAGAGATTTTCTTTTAATTTTTTTATATATTTTAATTGCATTAGAGGCAAATATTTGTGAAATATATGACTTTATGAATCACAATCATGACTCTATGATTGTTAGATGTTCAGTTTGTGACATTATGTGTTATAGTAAAGACAATCATGATTTTTATATGTCGATCGTCTCCTTAATCTATATGATTCTATGTGTATTGTAATTGTCTCATTAATTATGTCTCTCTCTGTGTGGTATTCAATATTTGAATTAATTGTGTGTGGTATTCAACATTTCAATTGATAAAAATCAACTGAACTAAATTAGTGGAAGCACTACATTCTTCTATCACTTATGGTTTTAAATTAATTTGGTGGAAGTATTATTTATGAACTTGAATACAAGCGGAGACCTGAAAATCAAAGGTGATTTTCTGTATTGGTACTATTTAAAGTAAATTCTTTTTTTTTATGTAGATGGAACTTAAGCATAGTAATGTTGTGCCTCAACAACAAGAGGTGGAAGCACAACAATAAGATTAAACAGATAATGCTTTCGCTACTTCAAAAAAATAAGAGATCGATTCCAGAAGTAAATCATATGTGCATTTCAAGAGGGTTATGGATGGATCAGGGGTTACTGTAAAAGTAAAATATCTTTATTGTGCTAAGTTATTTAATGCTCATGCAAAAAGGCATCGCACATCTTCTTTGAGAAACCATAATTGCATGAACAATCCATATAGTAAAGACAATAGGCAATCGTTGCTCACTTTAAAACCTGAGGTGGTGGAAGTTTATGCATATGAATTTGTGAGGGTAATTGGGATCTAGAAATTTGACCAAGACCAAATTAGAAACAAACTTACTAAAATGCTTAAAGTAGATGAACCACCTTTTAAGTTTGTAGAAGGGGACGGTTTTTAAAAATTCATGCCTGCTTGTTGCCCTAAATTCAAAATCTCTTCTAGGTGGACTATCAGTAGGGAATTTATAGTTTTTACTTGGATGAAAGACTTAAATTGAAAACCTTTTTTAAGGAATATTATCAAAGAGTTAGTTGTCATGGACTTCAATTCATAGGCTTAACTATATGTGCATCACTGCACATTTAATTGATGATTAGTGGAGGCTATATAAAAAATTATGTCTTTCTTTCCTGTGACCTTACATAGGGGTGAGTTTATTGCTAAGGCATTGGAAAACTATTTGCTTGATTGGGGTTTAAAGAATGTATTTACTGTGATTGTGGATAATTCCTCTAGTAATGACACAATAATGTCATATTTTGGAAAAAAAATTGTTGTCTTGGGGAACAACCCCTGTTAGAGCTAAATACTTGCATGTTAGGAACATTGCACATATTTTGAACCTCATTGGACATGATGGCTTAAAAGGTGTCTCAAATTCTATTAAAAAAGTTAGGGAGACAGTTAGGTATATTAGGAATTCACCTACTAGATGAAGGAAGTTTGAAGAATTGTCTGATTTGGTTATGTTTGAGTGAAAGGCTTCTTTGTCTCTTAATGTGCCCACAAGGTACAATTCAACCTATGTGATGCTAAAAGTAACATGTTTATATGAAAAAGTCTTTAAGACATATGATGAGCCTGAGTCTACCTTTAGGGTAGATTTAAGTGATGATGTGTCAGACATTTTTTGTTAGCATTATGTGAATGCAATGGTGGAATACTTAAAGTAATTCTATAAAATGACGTTAAGAATCTCTAGTTCTTTGTATGTCACTTCAAATACTTTTTTAATGAAGTTTCTAATCTATATTGTATCTTGTCTAAATGGATGCAATCAGCTAATGATAACATGATCTCTATGGGCATTAATATGAAAGCGAAGTTTGATAAATATTGGGGGGACAAAATGAATTTTCTAATTGTGTTTGCTAACATTTTGGATCCAATAAATAAACTTAAGTATTTGGACTTTTCTTTAGGTCAAATGTATGGGGAAGGTGGAAGTAGATTGTATTATCTTGTAAGCTCCTCTTTGTTTGAATTGTTTGAGGACTATAAGACTCTTTATTGTCCTACTGTTAGTTCTAATTTTGAGTTTCATTCCCAATCTACTTATGAAAGCAGTCACTCCTTGACTTCCACTGTTGTACATTCTACTAGCAAGCCTATGTCAGTCTTGAAAGCTAAGTACAATAAGCATAAATTGGAGAGTGGACTTAGTGGTAGCAAACAATCTAAACTTAAAATGTATCTAAGTGAGGCAGTAGTGAAAGAGGATGGAATTGATGTGTTAAGATGGTGGAAGCTAAATTCTGAAAGATTTCCTATTTTCTATTACATGGCTAGAGATGTCTTAGCAGTCCCAATCTCCAATGTTACTTCTAAATAAGCTTTCAGTACAAGTAGTAGAGTTCTTGTTGTGTTTAGGAGTTCTTTAACTCCAAGAATTGTGGAAGTCCTTATTTGCACTCAAGATTGGATGTGATTGTCTAATAACCCAATTTCAGTTGAAGAGGCAATAAATGATATAAAAAACCTTGAAAAATGTCTATCCTTCTTATGTCTTTGTCTATTTTGATTTTCATTTAAATTTGACACTATGGATTGGTACTTTCTAATTTTTTTCTTGTCTTATTGGCAGAGCTACCTCAATTGGGCAGTGGCCTTTCAATGACATCAGTAAATGCATATGTATCCTAGTTTTGTTATCTTATTTTGCTAACAACCTCAGTAAATTTACTTAGTCCCACTATGACATTATTATTATTTCTTATCTGCTATATGTGTGTTCTGACTGTCTTTGAGCATGTGACTATGATGTGTGACTTATGACCAACTTATGAAAGCATAGTTATTGTTGTTGTTGTCTCATTATGTCAATTGATATTTTTCTGAGGCATTGATGAATATGGTTGTTTAATTATTTATTGTTGTGCCTGTGTGTGAGCTTATGGCTATAATGTGAATCTTATGACCAACTTGTTCTTCAAGTTGTTGTTTCTATCTCATTATGTCACTTGATTTTTTTAAGGTGACAATGAAGTTTCCACCATTATGTTAGATGACAAAAGAATACTTGCTTAAGTTTCATTAGTGGTAGTTTGATGTTGTTGCTTGAAATGCAGCATTATTCTTTTATATGACATAATTTTAAATGTTTGAGCCTTTTCTTTTTGTTGCATGTTTCTTCTCTATTCAATGTTTTTACTACTTAATGATGATATGTGGATATTGTCTATATTGTGCATATCATCATATGTGCTAACACATGTAGTCCTATTTTGAATATTTTTCCTTTACACATTTTTATTTTGTGTTACCTTTATTTTTTTAATTTGAGGTAATGATGATGTGCTTTCACCTCTTCAATTCTTAATATAATGAATACTATTTGCTCAAATATCTTTAGTGGCAAACAACTTGACTGGTGTCTACCTACTACAAGAAATTTGAAATTTTGTATTCTTTGACTGAAATATTTACAAACTAAGCCTCAAATTCAAAGTTCTTTGATATGAATTTTTTTTGTTATACTTAATTTTGATTAATTGCATTATGCTTTGCAGGATAGCCTTATTAAATTGTCAATTTTTTGTTGCTACTAGGCAATTTTTGACACTTTCCAATACTCTTTTTATTACATTATATAGTCAATCAAGTAGTGAAGCTATAATGTGGTGGAGGCTTTTTTTTTTGTTTTTGCAGCACTTCTCTCCACTTCTCAATTTCCACTTAAATTATGTATATGCAATTGGAAGATTATTTTTGTAACTATAATTATACTATATTACTTTTATTTTGGGTGTTACAAGCCCATTCTTTTGTTTGTAAAAATTATATATAGTAAAGTCCAAGCCCATTATACTAGCTTATTTTGAGTAGAGGAAGCCCAATATTTCGTTTGTAAACATTATGTAATGTAAAGTCAAAGCCCATTACTACTGTTTGAGCCCATATTGAATTTTGAGCCTTTAAATAAATTTTGGGCTAAAAATATTATGAGCTGATTAATTTACATAAATGTTTTGAGCTTGAGATAACTATTTACAAGCAGCTCAGAGAAAAAGGTGTCATTGGAGTTGAATGAATTTACGTGAATTTATTTCTCTAAAATGGAAAACTCTTGAGCTGTGTAATTTATTTGGGGCATAAATTCTACCAATATAAAAGGGTGAAGAATGATTAGAAGAGACATCTACAATCATCATCAACCAATCATAAAAAATTATCAGTCATAAAAAACTTTTCACCTGTTAAATTCTAAGCAGATTAGTAGTCGCCACTGTCATTTTTCTTTAGTTAACAATGCTATTTTTTTTTTCATCTTGTATTAAGTTATAAAAAATCAATACAATTTCCCTTTAATTATTCCATAGCTTCTTTTATCATCAATTTTAATTCATCTGCTTAAAATCCAAATAAATTGTGGTAAAGAAGTTTGGAGATTCACATTCTGTCTGAAAGAAGTCAGTATATTTTTTAAGATTTAACTCCTCTGGCACGCTCAAATTCACGCGAAACTAAAAATATCCAATAATCTTTTGGCATGCTCGATGGGACCCATTTCGGTAAGATGCTAAAACTTAAGAATGGAAAAGAGATTTCTGATGTTGGAGACTCATCCAACAAAATGACTGAAGAAGTAGGTGATGAATACTTAGAAGGCATCCTGGTGCCTTGTGACTAAAGCAAGGATGAGGCACCTCTTGACCAAACAGGTCAAAATTTGAAAACTGTTGATGCTACGGTTAGTGAAAATACCAACCCTCAAGCTCTTCTTGTTGAGGGAATAAACGTTTTTTAAGATTCAATGCTTCAAATGATTAATTCTCAACGACAAATCAATATTTCCATCAATAACAATGTTGGTAATTTTGAAAAAAATTTACAGAGTATTTTCAGAATGAATGTACCCAAACCTGTGGTGGCCCAGGAGGAGTTTGGTAATTTTGCAAAAATTATACCGGGAGCTCAATTGGTCATTGATGAAAGGTATATTCTTCTATATCAGAGGAATAAGGTCGGGCCTAATAATAATAAAATAACTACTCCTAACGGTCCTAATGGTCGAAATGGTAATAATATAAATAACAATTAGCCTCACCAATAATGTTTTAGTATGACTAACCTGGCCTTGCAGCCAGGACTGTATGAATAGGAAGAAAAAGGCACAGAGGGCAATCCCCCCAGGGTTATATGACAAATCGCCAGGCTCAGGTACATTTTCCTTAGGCATATGTGCCTCTTTCCTAAATTCCTAGGGTAGGGGTTAATATGGATGCTATATGGGACCTGGTTTAAGAGTTATATGGACTAGGTTTGCGTCAAGTTAGTCACCCAATATTTCATAAGCCATACCCAGTTGTGATTGACAGGAATAATCCTTATCCTAGGGGTTATCAAGTTCTTGAGTTTTCCCTATTCTCTGGAGAAAACGGGCAATCAACACTAGAGCATGTCGCCCATTTCATAATTCAATGCGGGGAACTTGCAAATTATGAGAACTTTTCTAATTTAAAATTAAGATTGTCTCCTAACAGTTTGATAGGGATAGCTTTCACTTGGTATGCAACATTGCCTAGAAATTTTGTTCTTATCTGGCATGGAATGACAATTTCACACCCAATGTTTCAGAGCAAAGCTTGAAGTTTGCATAGCTGAATTGTCCAAGGTGACTCAAAAGGCTGGTGAAAGTGCTAATTTATTCATCACAAAGTCCAAAAGAATGATGAATAAATGCAAGATTCTGTTACCTAAGAGTGAATATGTCAAAATGGCATAAAGAGGTTTAGACATTGAATCAAGGAAAAAGTTTTAGGGCACGGAATTTTGTAATTTTTATATGCTCACCACAAAAGTAAGTGAATATGCAGAATTGCTCAAAGAAGATAATCAAAGGAGAAAGTCTTCTATTGGCACATATTTTTAAGAAGTTTTTAATACTGAAGTTACAGTTGCAAACCTTACAATCACTAGCTCTTATGTTTTTCCTTTACTAGAAAAG
Source organism: Mallotus repandus (assembly GCA_949671775.1). Taxonomy (NCBI): domain Eukaryota; kingdom Viridiplantae; phylum Streptophyta; class Magnoliopsida; order Malpighiales; family Euphorbiaceae; genus Mallotus; species Mallotus repandus. Next base: position 19,445 of record CATIWM010220001.1, read on the forward strand.
AAAACTCCAGAAGCTTAGAAAAAGCCTCAAGGCTCTAATTCTTAAGTTTAATACACCTTTAAAATCTCAAAAACTGATCAGATCTTTTATTTCCTTTTTAAGAAAAAAGTCATCAAATTACCGCCTGATCACAAAACTTCAACAAGAGAGGACTTGAAAGGAATAGATTATTATAAGTATTATATCTCTTACAATCACTTTACTAATGCCTGTTGGGTGTTTAAAAATATGGTACAGTACCAAATTAACAAAGGTGTATTGAAATTCCAAAAGAAGAAAGATGCAATATTGATAAAAGAAGATCCATTTCCATCTATAGCCACAGTCAATATTATCAGTATTGACCTTAAATCTTTACTGGACATGAAGAAAAAAATCAAAGAAAGGGAAGTGAATTGGGACACTTTTGGTTAGCCTTCAGGGAAGTTTAATTACAGAGTGAAATACTCCAAACCTCTGTCATAAATTTTTTTGATGAAGTCAATCATTCCTTTTGGATGGGGAGATCAACCTAAAAGAGAAAATTGGCTACCCAGACTAAAGGGACACACCAAAAGTATCACTATAATTAGAGCCAACTGATAAATCTGGAAATTTTTGGAGACCTGCTTTGAATTAGAATTCATAAAAAAGGCAAGAAAAGTTTTGAATTCAGAAAAATAATTTTTCATAATCCTTATTTCTCTAGGAATATTTATAATAATTACAGGTACAAGCTTAGAGAAGAAGCAGTGGCTATACGCAGGTTTAACAAAAAAATAACCTAGATTTATTGTTCCGCCACCTGTGGAACCAAGTAGACACTAGTGTCATATGGAGCATAGGAAGTTCCCTCAACAAATGGCTCGTGCCCAAAAAAGAAGGCTCCAAGGGCAATATGCTGCTGAAAGGAAGGAAAAAGAATAAAAAATGCAATATCATTTGGTGCAAAAGGTGGAACCTGATAACAAATCTAAGTTCAGGAGAAAAGCCATAGAAGATCCAAATTCTAGTAAAGAGGAGTCTATGGACTCAAATTCTCAGGAAGTAAACTTTAAAGAAAGCATGAAATTTGATGAAGATATAGAAATACACGCTTTTGAGGTGAAGGGTGAGCCTCTACCCTTTTAATGTGCAACTACCTCAATCATTCTACCCCAAGAATTTATGATGCAAGATGCTAAGAAATATGAAGTTCATGATACTTGGGGGGCAACCTCATCAAAGGAAAAAGATGAACATCTGAATGGAGTCATGATTAAGGCCACTAGGCTGGATCAACCCAAAAGGGTTATTCTAGAAAAGCCTTCTCCAGAGATGACTAAGCATATAAAGTCCTTATACATCAAGGCTCACTTGAATAATAAGCTTTTCTATAAGATACTTGTGGATAATGGCTCAGCCATAAATATGATACCACTCAGGCTCCTAAATTCTCTTAGTAAAAGTGAAGAAGATTTGATTTCTACTGATATTACTATCTCAACTTTTACAGGTGAAATCACTAGAGTTGCAGGGGTGTTGCAAGGTAGTAAATGCTCACTCACTGCATTCTTTAAGGTGGAATCTAGTGCTAGCGATAATGCACTACTTGGGAGATATTGGATTCATGCTAACTAGTGTGTGCCATCTTCTCTACACCAATTTTTATTATTCAGGAAAGATAATGAAGTAGAAGTGGTTTAGGCTGACAAAAGACCATTTAGCACATGTTTAGACAATCTAAAGGTTAGATTTATGATGTAAACTTAAGGCCTCTCAAGTTTACTGGAAAAAAGATGAATGGTGATCATAAAAACACCTATCTCTCTAAGGAAGAAATGAAAGTTGTTCAAGAACAATCAGATTTAATATATAAAGAGAGCCATCATGCCTTACACTGGCCAATAGAGAAGCCTATTATTAAAGAAATTGATGGTTAAACACATAAATGAGAAATTAGTAATGGCTACAATTGCTATAAATGAATGCTATTTTTCATGATATGATTGGCCATAACATGGAAATTTACATTGATGATATAGTGGTAAAATCCAAAAAGGCTTATGATTACCTTTCTTATCTAATAAAGCATTTGAATGGATGAGAGTTTATCATCTGATGCTTAACCATCTTAAATATGCTTTTGGTGTACAGGATGGAAACTTTTTAGGATGTCTTGTGCATCAAAAAGGAGTAGAGATTGACAAAAATAAGGCAAAGGCAGTGCTTGAAGCTAAGCCGCCTTAAAATAAGAAAGAATTACAAAGATTCTTTCTGTAAGTCAATTATTTGAGAAGTTTTATTTCTAAGCTTGCTGGAAAAATTAAGGAATTCTTTGACTTGCTAAAATTAAAATAGGAAGTTGAATTCAAATGGGAAGAGAGGCATCAATTTGCCTTTAATAAATTTAAAGAATATTTATCAAAGCCACCTATTTTAGCTCCCTAAGAGAAGGGGTACCTTTGAGATTGTATATATTAGTCACAAATGATTTCATTAGATGCCTTTTGGCTCAAAATAATACAATGGGCCATGAGCATGCCATATTCTATCTGAGTAGGATCTTATATAGAAATAAGATATTCTTTTAGTAAGAAATTATGTCTTGCATTATACTTTGCTTGTACTAAATTGAGACATTATTTATTGAAGCACATAGTATATGTAATTTCACAAACTCACTTGATGAAGTATATATTGAACAGACTAATATTGTTAGACAAAATTGGAAAATGTTTGCTAAGCTTAATTAAATTTTCACTAGTTTATCATCCTCAAAAATCAGTGAAAGGACAAGCATTGGCAGATTTTTTAGTTGATCATCCCACCTAGGGAACCATTGAGGAAGGAGACTGTGAGCGACCTGAGGTTTGGTTCGAAAGGACATTCCGAGGGACATGGCAACTTTACCGAATAGGACATCTGTTCCATTTACAGGATAGGGACAAATGTTTGGTCCTGGGGGGATGCGAGCTATTATTGTGTTTGGAGTTGCCACCTGGTTTTTTAGAAAAATTGAAAAAGATGAAAGGGATTGATTGGGTCACTCAACGAGTATCGTCCCTAGCAGAGATTCTGAGCCCAAGAGATCTCATATACTTTTTTACTATTTCTCATTTTAATACTTAATATGTGGTTACCACAATACCCTAATTTCGATAATGACAATTGATATATATGCATTCACACAAGCACATTGATAATAACGCAAAGTACAAGAAATTCAACATAATTATTTACAAGGCTTTCCTAGTAGATACAAATGAAAGAGAAAAAGGAGCAGAAATGTAAATCTAGTCCTAATCTAGAATACACCTGCAAAACAGAGGTTAACACAACTATATGCAATTCCATCCATTCATCCATTCGGACAACATGTAAGCAAAATAAAGATGATTGATGCATTGTCAATGATTAAACAGATGCACGTAGTTTATGCTCTAGCAGGAATTATTATAAAGCATTTCTTAATGATAAGATAAACAATAAATAATGATGATTGCATCATTGGACCATAACATCGAAGCTATAGCTTAAATAAAGAGCTTTTGTATTTATTGAATGCATATTGATGCAAAATGACAGTTAATTATGAGCAAACAAAGTAAAGATTATTCAATCAGCATGCAAATTGCCAGTCTCATCACACAAATCACAATAATTTCTCAACTGCTGGCGGTGATAAAGTAAAATGCAGGATAGTATATAAATGTGCAAAAATGATTATTTGGTCCTCAAATTCGACTGAGCTTGTTTTGTGTTTTTTAAGCTTTAGCTTCGAGAGATTTTCAAGCTTTCCTCGTCGAGAGGTTGAAAATGACGTGTGTAATGCAAATTCATATTCCTTTGAAGCATGCTTTGACAAAGATGAGGGTGGGTTTGGTTTAAAAGTTATCTAAAAATCCTATGAAAAATGTAGAAAGTGGGCTAAAGGTGTATGGATTGGGGCTCCTAAGGCTTCAGTGCTTCAGCATGTGTATGCTTTTTGGCTCTTGCCGGTGTTTCCTAAGCTTAAGCTTTAACTTCCTAGGCACTTGCCTTTGTCTTGTAGGCTCTAGCCTTGCTAAAATGGGGTGTAGAGACCTCTATTTATAGAGAAATGTCCCAAAAAAGTGTAAAAAAGGGTGAAAATGTGCGTGATCACTTGTATGTGATCATGCCCCAGGACGCGTGATCATGGCCCTGGGGTGCGTGATTACGCGCTCTTGCGTGCATCACGTAGCCTTCCGGGGCTCCGATCGCCCCATTTTAAGGGTGTTTTTAGGGTTTTTGGACCTCCACGACATGTTTTCGAGGTTCATTTCATCAAAATTGGCTTCCATTTTCGCGCGTAAGCAAGATGTGTTTGTGCATGATCACACATTACAAAGTTGCTCACACACTACTTCTCGGGGTTACGCACACTATTTCAGGGTCACTTCCGGAAGTTTTAAGGGCCTACTATCTGACCTCAATTTTATGAAAATCGACTTCCGAGTTTCATGAAGTTGAACTCTGATCTCATGAATTGAGCACCGGTTTGATGAGTTGCTCATTTTTTAGCAATGTTTGCTCAAAATGAGTGACTCACCACTCCGATTATTCGTATTTCATGAAATTGGGGTGCAACTTAATGATTCGAAGGTTGATTTTACTCGGTTCAGGCTTTTTAGACTCTTGGTACGCTTCAAAGGCTGTACGAATGAATAGACACTTATCAAGTTTGGAGAGATGTTTTCATCACTGGACCTTTTTAGGGACAGTCAAAATTTGATGTATGACAGTTGCCCCTTGCTTTACGTATGTTGCATAGTACTTTGGTACTGATGTCAATGCAAGCGAAGCAAATGCAGAGATGTGAAAATAGTTTTTGGGAAGAGGTACTTACCCGATGGTGTGCTATTTAGTCCTTTGACTTCATGCCTGTCATTTGATTGGCAGAGCTGTTGCTTGTTTATGTATCTTGCAATTCTCTCGAGTGAGGCAACATGATGCCTTTATAACCTCTTTAGGTATCAATGCAAATGCTTTTAAGCAGATGTGATGCTTCTAAGTGATGAAATGCTTCTAAGCAAATGCAATGCTCCTAAGCAATGAAATGCTTCTAAGTAAATGAAATATGCTCCTAAGCAAATGAAATGCTTCTAAGCAGATGCAATATGCTCCTAAGCAAATGAAATGCTTCTAAGTAGATACAATGCTACTAAGTAGATGGAATGCTTCTAAGCAAATGAAATATGCTCCTAAGCAGATGAAATGCTTCTAAGTAGATGCAATGCTACTAAGCAAATGGAATGCTTCTAAGCAAATGAAATATGCTCCTAAGCAGATGAAATGCTTCTAAGCAAATGCAATGCTTCTAAGCAGATGCAATGCTACTAAGTAGATAGAATGCTTTTAAGCAAATGAAATATGCTCCTAAGGAGATGAAATGCTTCTAAGCTGATGCAATATGCTCCTAAGCAAATGAAATGCTTTTAAGCAGGTGCAATGCTACTAAGCAAATGGAATGCTTCTAAGTAGATGAGAAAATGCTTCTAAGTAGATGAGAAAATGCTTCTAAGTAGATGAAATGTTTCTAAGTAGATGAAATGCTTCTAAGCAAATGAGATGCTGCTAAGTAGATAAGATGCTACTAAGTAGATGCGATGCTTCTAAGTAGATAGAATGCTACTAAGCAAATGAAAGCATGTGATGCTTCTAAGCAGATGGGATGCTACTAAGCAAATGAAATGATGCGATGCTTCTAAGCAAATCAGATGTTACTAAGAAAATGAAATGATGCGATGCTTCTAAGCAGGTGGGATGCTTCTAAGTAGATGAAATGCTACTAAGTAGTTGAAATGCTACTAAGCAGTGAAAATGCTACTGAGCAATGATGATGCAGTAATAATGCAATGATGATGTCATTATTTGTCATGTTTCGAGCGTGATTTCATGACGTGTCCATCATGATAATTGTAGATGCAACATGCTTGTGTTATCTATGCTTTATTTTCTTTTTGTGAATGACTTTTTGAGACAGTGATGTCAAATGCAGTGTCCTAAAATAAATAATACTCATGTTTGTGTGATTCGTGCATATTGTTTGTGCATTCTTTCAGTAAAATGCAAGTTCTGGACCTTAGGAATGTGTGTGCAGGTGTCTCGGTGTATGCATGTGTGAGCCTTAGAGCCTGTGAGGCTCTGAAAGAGGAGTGACATACATCTGGGGTATGTGATCACGCGCCTGGGGCATGCCGCGCTTCGAGGCGTGTCTGATGCCTAAAAGATGAGCTCATTTTCGAGTTCGGGGTGAATTTTACCTATCTTTTGACTTTTTTTGAGTCTCTTTTTGAGTTTTTTAGACTACTTTTCTTCTGTTATTGCTTTGTTGCTTTGCGAAGTGCAGAAATTATGGACTTCCTTCCTATTCCCTAGGATATTGGTGACTTTGGCAATGTGAATGCCACTTCTTTTTCTTTTGATGAGTTCATTTTAGAGGATGAGGTGGTTCTCAGGCAGACTGGTGGAGGGACCTCTAATGTTGGAGCTAAAGAGGCTGTTAGGACCAGTGGCAAAGACTCTTTTCATTCACTTTGACTTTCCCAGGGTGATCTAGTTCCTATTTTCTATAGCATGAAAACTCATACTAGGGCTATTCATCATCGACCGGTTAGTTTTAGCTCTTGTTGTAGTTAGGTTTACTTGTTGTTTATCTTAGCACTTGTTGTATATATTGCTCTTGGTTTTAGCTCTTGCTGTTTGGATTTTCGCATTTGTTGCTTGTGTAGCTCTAGTTGACATGCATTTTAGCTCTCGCTATAGTCTAGCTTTAGTTGTAGTTTATAGCGCTTGTTGTGATTTTAGCTCTTGTTGTCATATAGCTCTGTCTGTAATATAGCTCTTATTGTCATGTCTATAGCTCTAGCTACAATTTTAGCTTTTGCTGTAGTGTAGCTCTTGTTGTGATGTTTGTAGCTCTAGCTATAATTTTAGCTTTTGCTGTAGTGTAGCTCTAGTTGTGATGTTTGTAGCTCTAGCTATGATATAGTTCATGCTATGATTTTAACTCTAGTTTTGATTTTAGCTCTTGTTGTAGTGTAGCTCTAGTTGTGATGTAGCTCTTGCTGTAATGTAGCTCTAACTCTAGTGTAGCCCTAGCTGTAATTTAGCTCTTGCTGTAATGACTGTAGCTCTAGCTGTGGTTTATAGCTCTTATTGTGGTATAGCTCTAGCTGTGATTTAGCTCTAGCTGTGATGTAGCTCTTGTTGTGACGTAGCTCTTGCTGTGAGGCAGCTCTTGTTGTAATGACTGTAGCTCTAACTGTGGTTTAGCTCTAGTTATGGTTTATCTTTGGCTGTGATTTAGCTCTTGTTGTGATGTAGCTCTAGTTGTGGCGTAGATGTAGCTTTTGCTGTGATGTAGCTCTTGCTGTAATGTAGCTCTAGTTATAGTTTGTAGCTCTTGCTATAATGTTTGTAGCTCTAGCTGTGGTTTAGCTCTTGCTGTGGTGTAGCTCTGGTTGTAATGTAGATGTAGCTCTTGCTGTGATGTAGCTCTAGCTGTAGTCTGTAGCTCTAGCTGTGACTTTTCTACAAAGATGCAAAAGGAGATGTTTTAGTATCTAATGTAATTATAACTATTTTGCCTATTGGTTGCAGTCCTCTAGGCCTGTAATTCAGCTACCTAGTAGCTTTAATAAGGTCCGCTCGTATTATTAAGGTCTTCCTCCATGTGTGAAGCAGATGATTGCTAGGAAGGGCTTTAATGGTATTATTTCTGCCCTTACTTATGGCTCGTATGCATTGAGTTAGGCTGTGATGTGCACTTTTGTTAAGCGATGGATGGATACTACCCACACGTTCCATTTACCTTTCGGGGAGATGACTATCACTCCACTTGATTTTGCAGCCATTACGGGGCTGAGTTTTTCTGGGGAGCCTATCCCTATTAGTGATGAGGCATGTAGTTCTGCCATTGTGAGGAACATATGGCTAAGGGATCTATTTGGTGTTACTACTTCGTTAAAGTCTGGTTGTTCCACTTTGATCTGATATACACAGCTTGTAGAGAAGGTGAGGTTGGAGCACGACACATGTCGTGTTCTGAGCAGTTGGCTAGCTGCTTCTTATTTTACATTTTAAGTGCAGTTATCTTCCCGAATGCTTTCGATACTGGCTTCTCGCAATTGTTACCTATCTTGAGGAACTTGAGGGATCTACCAAAGTATAGTTGGGGTACAACTACTTTTCCCCACATGTATTCTAGTTTAGATGAGGCTTGTAGAAGATGCTCGCGCGTTTGTAGCTGCTTGTTCGTGCTGGATGTGAGTATGGTCTCTTGCTTTTGAATTGTTTCATCTTTGATTGTTCTAACTCTTTTCTTCTTGACAGGTTTGGGCTTATGAGTTCAAGCTGTTTCCTCATCCCACTATTGAGTGTTCGCCTGAGAGTGGTTTTCCTCATCTTCTGCGATAGATCAGGAGGACTTCTGATTTGATTGAGAGGGTGGCAGAGGCGAGGGGTCTCTTGAGCAAATTGGCCCTCGGTTAGGTATGGTGCATTTTTTCTTTTCTTTGCTTGTTCTTTGGTAATTATTTTACTTATGACTTTCTTAGGTAGATTCGTCCATGTTGGTGAATGGAGCGACAGGACTGGTCGATCGAGATGGGAGTGGCTTGGCACTTGACACAAAGGAGGGTCTTATTGATAAAGTGTGGTATCTGGGTGAGCGGGTCTATCACTGGTGGGATGGACCATTTATCAGGAGAGTTCCTATTGCTCCCCCTGGGGATATATTTTGGGGTCGAGAGCTCATTGGAGAGGAGCTTGACAGAGCTAAGAGAAGGTATCCCTTTGAAGATTTCCTATAGGAAGCTCATTTCTCTTATATGATGACTCTGTTGCCACAGTTGATTGATGTCGTAGCCAGTGAGTTCATTCTTCCTCCACCTCCTCAGGTGGATCCTTCACAGCCTTTGGGCTCTAGAGCTGGGACTTTGCGGTCATCCCAGGTCATTTTGCTTTTAGGGTAGCTTCCTCTAACCCGGTACACTTCTGAGCTGTGTTTTTCCTATTTTCATGCAAGCATATAGTAAATTTTGTTAGTATAAAATGGTAAATGACATGAGTTATGAGAGTTTTATCTGCTGAATTATGGACGTCGTCAAAGGAGGTCAGATTTTAATGAGGAGAGCGGTCCTGGGACCGATGGGACGACATATGCTAGTGGTGTGGGACCTAGTAGTGATGTTCTTAGTGATTTTGTGAGTGCGGTGCCTCCAATGTTGTATGGGCTAATATTTATAGGAGTGAGAGCTCGTTTCCCCTTGCTTAGAGTGGGTACACCGTTGTCAGGTGTAGTGCCTGCGGATGCCTGTGAACATAGCGTACTGCTTTCTTCTTTTATTGATTTTTACTTATTTTATGCATGTGTTTTTATGAATGCATGAAATGTGATTTATGATGTTTGTCTAATGCAGAATGAACATAATCACATTAGTCATGAATGGGAGAGGGAGTGAGCGTCTTATCGTGAGTAGATTGATCAGCTTCACGTGCAGTTGGCGGCCTTCTGGATGGGTGCAGAAGATGCGGAGCCCAGTTCGGATGATGGAGACGCTTAAGTCGATTCAGCTCTTACTTTTGATGGCACCCATTGTTGATGTATTTGTTAGGAGGTTAGGTATAGGCTTTTACTTATGGTTGTCCAGTGTTGTATTATTTTCTCAAGGTTATGGACTCAGGGTGTTATATTTGGGCCTCTGTCCCTTATGTTATATTCTATATAGACGACTGTTATTGTTGTATCCTAGATTGATTGACTTGTGCATTCGTGATAGTGACATTCATAACTGTAATCATTCTATTTGATTATTTCATTTTCGTCTACCTCTTTGTTTTATTTTTCCCTCTTTTGCGTAGAGCGTCTCTTTTCAGAGCTCTTCGCGCCTATCTAGTATTTTTTTTCTTTTTCCCTCTTTTGAGGTTCGACGATAGCGGGTAGCAATCTGGAGAAGAGATAATGAAATAAGTAAGAACTACAAAGCATGTAATGAAAATATGCAAATTATACTTAGCATGCTTGATGAATTCAGATGATAATGATGTATTGCATTTCCTCAAATGTAATTACATGATTAGACAAGCATTCGAATATTTACTAAATACATTTAAGAAAAGAAAAGTTGCATGATTTCAGGTTTTCTAACTACGTATTTTCTCTCGGTTCCCTAATTTTTACCCGAGCTACCTTTTTTCAGTTTTTAACTCAACGAGATTTTTTCCATGTATTTGCTCTAGACATAGTACTTCTTCAAGCAGTCTGTGTTGGTAGGCTCAGAGAACTCACTTCCTTCAAAATTCATAAGCTTGATAGCTCCTCTAGACAGAACGGTTTTGACTAGATATGGGCCTTCCCAGTTTGGCCTGAACTTCTGAGATGTTCTGTTTGGCTTGCTTAAGCACCCAGTCTCCTACTTTCACACTCTTGTGTCTGACTTTCTTGCTGAAGGCTCTAGCCAGTCAAGCTTGATATAGCTACCTATGATACAGTGCTTTGAGTCTCTGACTGTCAAGAGTAGTGAGGCTGCCGTGCCTTTACTGAGCCCATCGCGCTTCGGGCAGTTCAGATTCAATTGCTATTCATAGCGATTTGATTTCCATTTCCACTGGGAGTACGGCTTCAGATCTGTATACTAGTAAGAAAAGAGTGGCTCTTGTTAAAGTTCTGACTGTTGTTTTGTATCCCCATAATGCGTATGGTAGTCTATTTGCCCAATCACGATAGGTCTGAGTCATCTTTGACAAGATCTTTTTTATGTTTTTATTCGCAGCTTTGACTGCTGCATTTATTTGTGGTCGGTAAGGTAAGGATTTGTGATGCTCCACCTTATAACTCCTTAGTAATTCCCTCACTTCCCCTTGGAACTGAACACTATTATCTGAAACTATATGATAGGGAACCCCATATCCGCAGAATAGTTTCTTTCTAATGAACTTTGCCATTTATTTTGCCCCCAGTTTTGTGTATGATTATGCTTCGAACCATTTTGTGAAGTATTCGATTGTTATTAGGATGAACCTGTGTCTGTTTGAGGTTGTCGATGGATTTCTCCGATTATGTCTAACCCCCATGCTGAGAAGGACCATGGAGAAGAGATAGAGTGCAACTCTGTTGAGGGAAGATGGCTAATGTCCTCGTGAATTTGGCACTTATGGCACCTTCTTACGAACCTGATGCAGTCTTCCATCATCATCATCCAAAAGAAACCTTGTCTCATTAGCTTCTTAGCTAGAATAGCGACATTCATGTGCGGACTACAAACACCCTTGTGTACTTCTTCCATTGCTCTAGCAGCTTTTGTCTCATCTAGACATCTTAGTTGTACCCCATTTAAAGTTCTTCTATATAATACACCTTGGTGTGATGTGAATTTTGCTGCCAGTTGTCAGATAACTGCCTTATCTTTTTCGACTGCCTTCTTAGGGTAAATTCTCTTTGTGAGGTATTGTTGTATATCAGAGAACCAGGGTTTGTTATCTACTTTTGCTTTTGCTATTTTGAGGCATTTGTGGCTAGGTTACTTTGATTTGAGTAGGATTAGAGGCTTCATGGGCATTTTGGTCGGTCCTTCCCATACTGATGGTAGGGAAGCTAGCGCGTCTGCCATTTGGTTGTGGTTTCTAGGGAGATGGATGAATTTACATTTCTAGAAAGATAAGGCGAGCTGCTGCAGGTGGCCTAGATATGGCCTCAAGCGTTGTTCTATCAGTTTCCATTCTTCTATTGTCTGATTGATTACCAACATGGAATCCTCAAATATTTCAACTTCTGCCACTCCTAGAGCTATCAAAGCTTCCATGCCAAGCGGGCATGCCTCATATTCTTCCTCATTGTTCATAACTTTGAATGCTAGCTTCTTAGCGATTGGCACCACTTTGCCTTCTGGTGTTAGGAGTATGATTCTGACTCCTGCTCTGAATTGGCTGACTACTTTGTCGAAGTACATTCGCTATCCCTGCACCTCAATGGCCGTGCTAAGGTCATATGGGAAGTCTAGTTGAATTTCTTCTAAATCTGGAATTAGATTCAGGGCTAGGAATTCTGCAATTGCTCTCCCTTTCACTGTCTTCTTAGTCAGATACTACACATCAATTTCTGTAATAGAACAAGCCACTTGGCAAGTTTTCCCACTAGGGATGCAGCTTTATAGAGATGCTTTATAGGATCCATTTTGGAAAGAGCTTGAATTTTGTATGATTGAAAGTAGTGTCTGAGCTTCCTCATTGCCCATACCATTGCTAAGCATATATGTTCAACCTGACTGTATTTTTCCTCATAAGGCAGTATTTTCTTGCTTAGGTAGTAGACTGTATGTTTTACTTCTCCTTCTCCCTCTAGGGCTAGCATTGCACCGATTGTATTCCCTTCAATGGCTGGGTACAAGGTTAATGACAATCCGGACTTGGGTGGTTTTAGAACTAGTGGATTGGCTAGGTAGTTTCTGATCTTATCGAATGCTTGCTGACACTGTTCATTTCATACACCTGGCTGATCTTTTTTTAGTAGCTTGAAGATAGGCTCACAAACTACTATTGATTTGGTGGTGAACCTGCTTATGAACTGTAGTTTCCCTAGAAACCCTCTGATTTATTTCTTTATTTTTGGCACTGGCATTTCTCTAATTGCTTTCGCTTTATCTAGATCCACTTTGATTCCATTCTAGCTTACAATATACCCCAGCATCTTGCTAAAGTTACCCCAAATACACACTTCTTAGGATTAAGCCTGAGGAAGTACTTTTCAACCTTCTGAGGAATTTCTTGAGAGAAGTTGGGTGCCCTTCTCTAGTTTCTGATTTAACCATCATGTCATCTACGTACACCTCGACTTTTTTATGTGTCATGTCATGGAACATGGCTGTTGCCATTCTCTGGTAGGTTACACTTGTATTTTTCAGGCCGAAAGGCATTACCCAGTAGTAGTAAGTACCCCATTCTATTATGAAGGACGTCTTCGCTTTATCGATGATGGCCATAATAATCTGATTGCATCCAAAAAATCCATCCATGAAGGAATACATTGCACATGAGGTAGTGTTGGCTATCAACACATCTATATGAGGCAAAGGGAAGTCATCCTTTAGGCATGCTTTACTTAGATCTTTGTAGTCGACATAAATTCTGACCCTGACGTCTTTCTTTAGCACTGGCACAACATTTGCTAACCATTCTGGATAGTCTACCACCTCTAGGAATTTAGCCTTGATCTACTTTTTGATGTCTTCTTTTACCAATTAGGCCTATTTTGGTCTGAGTCTTCTCAGCTTCTGCTTTACTAGTTTACACCCTTCTTTGGTGGGGATGTAGTATTGAGCGATGTCTCTGTCGATGCCAACATGTCTTCTTATGTCTAAGCAAATACTTTTGAATATTTTATTAATATTTTTTCAATTTCTCTCCTCTCTTCAGGGGTAACATGTTTCGAAATATGCAAAATGCATGGTTCATTTTTTGTGCCAATGTTAAATGGTTCAGTGCATATGGAATGAATGTCTAATATGCAAGTGTTTTGATCAATGCAATGCACACTACCATCAAAAAAGACATCGAACAAGTAAGAAAAATATGATTTTATTGCATTAACTTTAGAGTTCATTACATCATCCGTTTCAAATAAAGAAAAAGTATAAAGATCATCTCCAGTGTCTTTAAGCATAATGTCATCAATGCTTGATTCGAGGATGGAAGCAACTTCCTCACAGTTGAGGGTCCCAGTCTCAGATTCTTCATCAGCTCATCAATATCAGCCTCAGTGATACCTTCTGACGGGTATTTTTTCTTAGTAAAGTCAATGACATCTTTAAAGATCTCAAAGTTAGGTTTCTCAACCCCTTCATTTTCCCACTTCTCTGCCTGTCCCTGGTAGACCTTAGTTAAGCCTTATTGAATAAAAGAGGTGGACTTCTTAGTTCCAGTGTCCTTCTCAGGATTATACCCCAAGCCATATTTACTAATTTATCCTAAAAAATTAGGGAATTCTATGATCCCAATGTACCTTCTACCCAATCCAGTTTCGGGCAGGTATTGCATCTTTTTCATCATTGCAGCAACCTTTTATTTGACCTACTCCTCATGGATTACAGAGATCTGGAAGCTTGGTGGCACTATGTTCAAGCAAGCGATAACGTTGTTGGTTTCCGCTGGAATGGTGACAACTTTGCCTTTGAGTGGGAATTTGATCTTCTGGTGTACGGTAGAAGGTATGCCTCCTAGTGGATGGAACTAGGGCCTCTCTAGTAGCAAGGCAAAGGTTAGAGGGATTTCTAGGACAGTGAACTCAACTGCTGATTCGATATCTCCTGCAGTGACTACTGCCTTAAAAGTGCCTACAACTGGCTTCTTAGGGTCATCATAGGCTAGATAAATACATTAGATTCCTCTAAGTCTTCAACATTTATTCTGAATTTGCATAGCAGCCTTAGGGGGCAAACATTGATGGTAGATCCGTCATCCACCATAACACATTAAGTCTTCTTAGATCTAAGTATTTCCTATATGAACAGAGACGATTATGGACCCTTCCTTCAGGGGGTAGATCTTCATTTGAGAAGGTGATTGCATTAGCAGGGGCTTTCATTAGAGAAACTATCATTTTGTAAGGTGAGGCAACAGTGGTGATCTTTGCATAATCAAGAGCCCTAACTAGAGCATCTCTGTGTTTCTTGGAGGCCATAAGCAAATCCCAAATACTGGCTTGTGCTTAAGTCTTCTTAAGCTGCTTAAAAACCTGATCATCTTTTTCCTTAATCTGAGCCATATCAGTTGATATTTCTTTCCCCTTGGAGACATTTTTTCATTTTCAGGAGGTTGGTAGACTCTTCCGCTGTGAGTTATGTGATTAACTGAAGGTAGAGGCTTTTTAGCTATCTGCTTCTTGCTATATGGTGTCTCTTGACTGATTGCTTTTGCATTATTGCTCTTGTTCTAGACAATGATCTCAGAGTCATCATGTTCCTGGGTATCTGTGCTCTTTTTAACTTCTTCATTAGAGTCATACCATATATTGATTCCAATGACTTATAGGTTTGGAGAATGGACTATTGCAATCCTTCTGTCTTCCTCATCAAACTCTTCTCCCCATCCTAAGGGTATTATTTCTTCTAGAGGGACACCAGCTGTGGAGGCTGCACTGCACTTGACTTTGTAGTCGAATTCTCCAGATGGCTGGCCCAGTAAATCCTACATTTTGGGTTTGTCTTGCTCAGCTTTGAGGCTTTCGTCTGCTTCATATGGATAAGGGTAGTCAATTACTTCACCATTCATAGGAAAGGCTACATCTCTAGCTCTCCTTTGCATCATCAAGTGAGGAATGAATGCTCGAGGCATTGAAATATATTCAAATGCCAAAGGGTCCCATTCATCTTCACTGGAGTCATGATAATCAGGGATCATACTTAGGAGTTTATCTTCTGAGATCATTAAGAATTCTTTTTCTACTCTAGCTTATTATTCTTCAAGAGTTTCTTGGATGGCTTGGATTGATTATTCAGTAAAGGTTTAGAGTAGGCCGGATGAGATTGTGTTAATTGTTGGTGAAGGCATAGCTCAGTAATTTGAAAGGGGTTGGTTTTAATATTGGGTAATCTTTAAGGATTGTCAATCTTTCCTGAGTTAATGAGGTATTGGATTGCATTTTTGAGAGTTCTGCAGGTGTTAGTGGCATGGTTGGGCATTTAGTGGAAGTGACAGAATAGGTTCTGGTCAATCTGAGGAGGTAGAGGATTTGGTAGTGGTTTTGGTTCTCTTAGTTGTAATAGGTTATTTTGTTGGAGTCTTTGGAAGATCTTGGATAATGAGAGGTTGAAGTTGGAAAATCTTCTAGGTGGTTTGTTGATGACATTGACAAATGGTGGATTGAAAATGTCTGGTCAAACTTGGTTTATCTCGACAGTTTTGGTGAAGGTGTTTTGGTTTTACGTGTTGGTTTCAGGTGTTAGTTTAAGTGTTTTGGCGGAAAGTGTTTTTGGGTTATTGGGTTTCTTCATCTTTTATTCTGATTCCCGCTTGATGAAGTGCTCAAAAGTTAGGATAGTGGGCAAAGATCATCTGCTTTCTGAAATGGGGAAGTGATCCCTTGATTATCAATTCTATATGTTCATCCTCCGGAGGAAGGTTTCTCATCTTAATAGCTTTAGCTTGCCATCTTGCAACATAATTAGAGAAAGATTCACCAGGCTTCTGTTTTGGAGTTTCCAGATCTCTACGAGTTATATCCAATTGAGTATTGTATTCATACTGCTTGATGAACTTCGGAGTTAACAGCAACCAGTCACTCTTGATTTCATCCTTGGGGTCAAAGAACCATGCCCTTGGTCCTTCTTCTAGTGATGTGAAAAAGAATCGGACAACTTATGATTCTGTAAGCTTAGTAGCAGCCATGAAGGTGGTGTATTGTCTCAAATGAACCCTCAGATTCCCAGTTCTGTCAAACTTGGCAAAGTTTGGTAATTTAAAATCATCAGGAAGTGATTCATCTTTGATCAGAGCTAAATCAATGAAGCTTTTGGACTCACGAGGCCCCTTATCCTTGAAGGCAAATTCCAACTGAGCCATCCTGTTGGCTAGTAGTTTGACCTCTCCTGCTGATTCAGAATTGCTCAAGTTAATAATCTTAGCAGCTTGTTGCTGTGTTGTTTTAAAGGCATGATAATACTCATCATCATCTTCAATCCATACAGAAGTATGAAGGACACCCTTTCCTCTATTTGCTTATAGATGCAGATGCTTTGTTTATGAGAGTAGCAACATGATTTCCATCTTGGGAGTTTCTTGTTTGAACATTGGTAGCTTTGATTTGGACTTGGAGGATTTCTACTATGGTGCCATCAGTAAGCAATTTCTGAATTCCCTCTTTCAATTTATCCTCAAATTGTTAACATGAAGTGTCTTCTGAAGCACCCATGTTGAGATCTCATTTACTTCACATTAGTGAGATAAAATGAATAATTGATGAATGATGTTGTAGACGGCAGGGTTTAGCGCGCGCCCAAGTTTATTGCAACTGCGACACTGTTTGAGCTCAGGGCTCTAGAGAACACACTAACCACTGTCACAAAGACATGGCATGAAGATGAGGAGTCGCCACCCAGGGTAATAACTGGGAAAAATTGAAAGTGGTGGTAACTCGATTCTCTAATACAAGCTAGCACCACAACCAGGAGTTCTGGATACGGAATACCAACTTCTTTTAGTCTTGTGTTCATTTGGATTTATTTTATTAATTATTATCTTATTCCCTAATTACATGCGATTTTATTAAACCCTAATTCGAACATCCATCTAACCCTAAGGCAACCAATCAATGAAAAAGCACATAAAAAATGCATTCAAAGTATAATGTCCCTAAATCTAAACTATGTATTAATTTAAGTTAACTAAATCTACATATTTTATTTACAAATGAAAATAAATAAAAAATGGGCCTACATTTTGATTAATTAGTGAATCTAAATCTACTTATTTTAATTCAAATGGTGGGCCTAAGTCTATTAAATTTTAAAAGAAAAGAAATTAATTAGTGGGCTTAATTCTAATTATTTTAATTCTAAAGAAAGTGGGATTAAGTCTACAAATTATGAAAGAGGTTTTATTAATGGACT